>JAANDH010000825.1:0-131799 GCA_011799765.1 Nymphaea thermarum | reverse complement strand
GTTGCCGATGTGTTGACAAAATCTTTATGTACATCTCAATTTGAGAAAAATGTTAGCAAGCTTGGCATGTTTGACATGTATGCCAAGCTTGAGGGGGAGTGTTGAAATATGTTGTATTGGGACCGGATCCATATCTGGATCCGGATCCCTTGGGCACGGGTACCGAGGACGGCTCGGTACCCTAGGCGGCTTCTCCCCTATCTCCTTTATATTCTCACTTATGTGTAATTGTTGAATTAAGTGAATAAGAATTTTCTCTCTCCTAGGGTTGCGGTGTGCCCCTAGGTTAGAGCTTCCCCGTGGTTTTTTTCCTCGTTCTGAGGTTTTTCCACGTACATCGTGTGTTCGTTCCTTGCTCTATTCTTGTGGTTTGTGTTTCTACAACATGTATGCCAAGCTTGAGGGGGAGTGTTAGAATACGTTGTATTGGGAACCGGGTCCATATCTGGCAAATAGGGGGTTTCCAAGTGCATGCCCAAGTACTTATAACCTCCTGGGTCGTAATTGCTATCTTATTAGGTTCAGCCGCTAGCACCTGGTGCAGTAGCTAATAGGGTAGCTTTAGAAGCGAGGCTGGCTCGATACCCTAGGCGGCTTCTCCTCTCTCCCTCTTTATATTGTCACTTATGTGTAAGTGTTGAATTAAGTGAAATAGATTATTCTCTCTCCTAGGGTTGCGGTTGTGCACCTAGGTAGAGCTTCCCGTGGTTTTTTCCTCTTCCTGAGGTTTTTCCACGTACATCGTGTGTTCTTCTTCTTCTTCCTCTTCGTGGTTTGTGCGTTTCTACAGCATGGTTTGTAGTCCCTTTTGGAAGTGTTAAAACTAGCTATATGGTGTTTTGACATCTCCCAATTTGTAAACTCAAATCAATTTGAGACTGGGGCATTACATGCAAGTTTCGAGTGTCTGACACCATCAAAAACATCAGAGACAATATTCACACTTGTTTGCAGTTCATCTGTAACAGGAAAGAAAAGTCATGTCCTTATCCATCTGTTCTTTACTCAAGGGGCTTGTTACAGGTGTCAAGGCCAGTGCTGTCAAGGCTGTAAAGCAGCACCTTGCATACATATGCAGATCTCTTGGTTGTAGCATAGTACACCAAAGAATAGCAATAGAGTTAGTTTGATCAAATATTAAACTCAATGGTGGAGTCGCACCACCCCAACCGAGACATGGTTTCTGAGGTCAAGGTTAGCTATGCCTATCCTAAATGGTAGGTGATATTGTAAGTGCTCCTCCTCTTCTTAACTGCAGAAAATCTATCCATATGACTAGGGGCACAGGTTGAAAACTGTGATGGCATTAAAAAAGCAATTCTACTTTGACACTTATGTATGGGGTATGAAGAAAAGAAGTCTTAATCCTTCTTTTCTTGTATTTGTCAATTTATGGCAGTGGTTTCTACTTTCTATTTTGCTAAATTGACCCAGTTAAGTTTCCTGCTTTTCCACTGCATGTGATGATAATCATGACCGAACATTCAAAATTTGGCATAATGATAATTCTTCTTTTGCAGGGTTGCACCATATTAAGTGGGGACATAATAATCCGTCATCTTGCTCAACTGTTGAGGCCTCAGTATGTTGTTTTTCTTGTATCCAAATGGTGATATGCTATTGATGGTTGGCTATAAACTCTGGATGCTTCACTTCTTAAGTCAAACTCTATTGGGCCGTACTTAAGAGTTCTATAATCAGTTTCAATATCCGTATTTTAGAGGTGTTGAAAACAGTTTTCCCTTATATCAGCAAAGACAGATGTTATGGGAGTCTACGACCGCCCTCCAACAGATCCAAATGCCATACTCTTAAGAGAGATAGGTAGGGACTTAATTCAGATAATCTAAAGACAACTGCAATTGCTGTCATGTTTCATGTGTCTTCTGGTCTCAATTACATCTAACCTTCTGATTCAGCAATTTTTTACGTTTGTCTTGAACATCCATTGAATAATTTATTAGCAAACTCATCTTTCCACCTTAGCAGCTGTTAATGAAGATGGTAGCTGGTGTGTGGTTAATCCAAGACTACAGGACATTGATTGTCAAGGTACAGAAATTGGCTGATGGCCTTTCTTTTCATAAAACTTCTGAAAGGAACAGAAAAAGGTTGGGATTGTTTTGGCTTGGTCATGTCAACTTTCTAGGCTTTGAGCGTGATTTAGGGAGCATGATTTGTCAAGAGAGAAGCTTTTTATGCCAAACTATGGCACTGGGGCCATCTTAGGCCAGGTTTGCCTTAGGGTTTTGGACCCCAGCTAATTGCCATGCTCACTGAATTAGCCTAGGCCATTTAAATTAGTAATCTTTTTTCTCAAAACAATCGATGCATGGTTATTGTGTATTTAAACTGCATACAGTATGTGCGAACTGGGGAGATTGGTCACAGTTTTTTGTGAAGCATTGGTTTGGGTTGTCTTAACGTTTACCAAAGTTGATTTAGTGTGCAGATAGCTTATGGAGGGGATAGGGCTGGATGTAGTTGTAAGCCGTCCTTTTTGCTCAAGCTGACAACAAATTGGTCGAAGCCTAGTTAATATGGATTCTTCAAAAAAATTGCCAGACCCAAGTTGACAAGGCTCGGGTATCGGTGTGGCTTAAGTGCGACTTGGGTGCAGCGCTATTTGTGTGTGTGTGTGTGTGTGTATATGTTTATGAACTATAGTTTGGCTGTTTTGGGACCAGGATATAGTTAATTGTCAAAACTAATGATAGCAGATGAGAGAAGCTAGTTATCCTTGGCTATGTTGGACAAAGGATGAGGCTTTGAATGGCAATTCAATTCATTAGTTGTGACTTTATTACTATTGTTCTTTCTTTGTGATACTGACGAGAGTTAACTGCACATGCATCCATGTTTTGTTGAAAAAATGCCGCACTGTACTTGTGAGACTTGGGTTCAGACTTGATAATGTGAGCATAAACGTGTCCCAACCCAGCTTGTTGCCCACCTTTCACAGCATTTAAATAATTAAAGTGAACAAGCCTTTAAAAACAAAGGCTACTATTTCTTGAACCATACATTAATTTGTTATTGTGAATTCATTTTACTACAAGCATTGACATTTTTTCAAATTTATGACTTCTTACATAACAAATCACACTTTTCCCTGAAGAATGATCTTGTAATAAGGAGCCTATCGGTTAATTTTGCACATTTGAGCTTTCCTTCTGACATCTCTTTGAAATTTATCATGCAGTGGAAATCACAATAGCACCTCATGACACAACTGGTGGGATGACAACCAAGATATCAGAAGCTGCAATGATTGCAAAACTCGGAATTGATGTTTATATAGTCAAAGTAAAATCTCATGACAGTATGACACTTTTCCTTCAGCCCGTCATTTTTTTGGTGCGGTAATGTCTGGCATACTGTGACTCTGTAACAGGCTGGTACAACCCATTCTGTCAAAGCCTTGAGGGGAGAACTGAATGACCTACCAGGGGACTGGCTTGGAACTGCAATCCGCCCTTCAAATAAAAGCACCTAATTGCTGCACAGAATGAAAAGGGAAAAAATATGAATATGCTGAAATGCTGGAAGTACCTGTTTTGCATTATCGTGTGTAGCATGTTGCGGTTGGCCTAATGTAATATGATTGTGAAACATGTATTCTTTGAGGGTCAATCCATATTGTAAACTGTAACATCTTCCTTTTGGCTCCAAAATAAGATGCATAATATAATGTATTGTAGAAGATTGTAAGTTATGTTGAAAAGAAATTGTGAAACCAGAAAATCAGAGAAGGTTCAAGAAAAAATGTGAAAAAAATATTACTTTGAAAAATTTTCTTAACATTAGACTTCACCTTTTACGTTTAAGTGGTCATGAATTGCATAAAATATTGATTTCCAACAATGAAAATACGTGCTGTAAACAGCATGAATATTTTCATTAGAGGTAATTAAAATTAAGAACTTGTTTTCATACGTAAATGGATGTCAACGAAATAAATTGTAGCGCGTAAGACCTGCTCTTTGAGCAAGTGGTGAAGTAGCCGGGAGCTGTTGCAGTCAGGTGATTCTGTTGTCGCTCTTTCTCTCTCCAAGGGCTCCGCTCGGGCTCAGCGGAGGCTGTCGTTGCCACTTGCCAGCGATCCCTCCCCGCCGGAATGAGGGTGGGGTAGCGCGTGAGGTGCTCGGAGCTGAAACCTGGCTCGCCGCTGTTGTTTCAAGCGGGGTTTTCTTCCTTTATTAGTTTTTCAGTCGGGATGAGGGGGTTTTTTGGGAGGGTTTTCCCTCCCTACTTGCAGCAGGAGGATGGAGGTGGACATCTGGGAGAACCTTCCACCACTGGGCAACGGTCCACTGAAGTCGCCCGCTGCTCCACCTAAAGCTCCCAAGTCGGAGGGTCCAGTCTCATGGGCCTCAAATGGTGGTGTAAATTGCCGTCTGGATTCCCATGGAGCTGATGGCATGGAACCTTGGGGGTTTAGTAAGGGATGCAGCGCGCCAAGAGCTGCGTTCTTTACTTCTCTCTGAAAACCTATCACTTCCTTTTATCTTAGACTCCATGTTATGTGACAGCAAATTTCAGCAGTAGAGACATATGCAATCAATGCACTGTCCTTTTATGGATACGATCCATTTAAATCTCCTTATGCTCAAAGACAATAAAGTCCAGCTTCTCTACAAAAATCAGGCTGCCCTCCCTCGAAAAGTGTTGGATCTTTGGGAGGACATCAGAGAAAAGCAACCTGTTGAAAGATGGCACAGTTGGATTTGGCATAAGGATTGTCTCCCTCGTGCACAATGATTCTACTATATCGCTAGTTTTGGAAGATTTCAAAACTCAAGATCGGTTGAAGGCCAAAGGCCCCTATGTTGTGAATATGCGCTATCTTTGCCACAAACAGGAGGAAGATGCTAACCATCTTCTCTTCACATGTCATGTCACTAAAAAGTTTTGGAGATTCATTGCAAATAAGTTCGGCAAGAACTAGAAGCGTGTTTCCCACCAGAATTTTATCTCAAAACTTCAGTGGAGGTTCTCTTCCAGTTTCAAGATGGGCTGGATTATGCGATGCTGGCAAATGTGCTTTCATTTAGTCGTTTGGCAACTATGGTCCACTAGGAATAGACGCCTTCATGAAGATGCCCCAGTGATGCTCTGCCAGCTAAGATTTGGGCGACCTGTGTTGCATGCTTCCTTACTAAACTTCATGCGCACAACAAAAATTATAAGGAGCTGGTCGGGTGGCTTCGTTCAGACAGTTTTGTTGATGCAGGTCCTGCTATGCAAGAGAACAATTTTGTATTCAAATCTCCTCGGTTGTCCAAGAGCTTACTAAAGTTGTGGTAGCCACCTGAAGCTGAACTCCTGCGCCAATGTGTTTTCGGATTGCATGGTCTTTCTTACTAAACTTGCGTCCCCCGTTACCCCTTGTTAAGAAAGTCTTCACTAATTGTAATATTAAGGAAGAGGTTTACATACATCTGCCTCCATGTTATATATTTGAAGAAAGAAATATTCTAAACTTCCTAAAACACTTTATCGTTTAAAGCAAGCTTTAAGGTCTTGTTATGACAGGTTTACCAAATTTATTGAAGATTTTGACATCTTGCTCTATTTGCATTTATTTATTTGATAAAGGAAAAGGTGCAAAACTAGTGCCTTTTTTTTTCTATAAAATGCCATCATTCTTAAAGGAAGTCACAAAGAAAGAATAAAGCAAAAATTGTGCACAAGAACAGACTGATGTCTAGTCTTCGTTTTTTTAGAAAGTCTAGCCTAAACTAGACCCTAACTTAGCCTAGAATGTAAGGTAAAACGTGCCTAGTATCCTCAGAGTCTCAGACGAAGGCCCAAATGGTGTGGAAGTCAAACTAGCTACGCTCTCAGTCCACACCTAGTTTAACTTAAACCTGTCTGGTCTTTCACTAGGGTTAACTTTGACTGGTCTAAACCAGCACTTGACCTACTTCGATTAATTCTAACTGAGCTTATCTCCATGGGTAAGATTGCCTCCTAATTGCCTTACTTATCCTAAGGTCTGACTCACTGAAAGGTAGATTTTAACAGCTAAAGATACCAGCATTTAATCGAAATAAATTAGAAGAGGAAACTTTCTAAATCCCCAACGCTTACCTAAGAACTCACTTCCTACTTGACTTGGACCTTGCCTCAAACAAGGCTGCTCTCAAATACGGCCCTACTTTCAAAGAGAAGGGAACCCTTCCAGCACAGCCCTTGTGAGTTAGGAAATGCACGTCTAACTAGAGGTGGTGTCAGTGAATCCTAAGGGGCATTAGTTATAAAATTTTAATTTTTTCGGAAGCACCAATATGTAAACAAGAAAAAATACTCTGAAATATCAATATGAAAATAAGCATTTTTTTATTGGCATGTATGGGCAACTGCCCACACAGCGTCCACTCCTGCCTCAGCCGCTGTTTCTAACTGTTGAGTTTCAATGCAAGTCACGTATCTCACGTATAATATGAACTCAATATGCATAGACCGAAACTTATGAGCTTAAAATCCCACCCCTACCGTCTGATTCTATATCAAACCTTTTGAAAATGTAACATAGATCAATGTGGAATGTGAATCTTACATTGCTTCTAAGTTTGATTCAGAATAGCTCTGTAAAGTCATACCACATCAGATCCACAAATTTATGATAACTTAGCTCTCACAGGCACCAGTGTGAGCCTGATACAAGATCATCCGTCACTATGGACAAATACGTGAAGGAATCTCATCTGCTAACTTTACCACCGTCCAAGAAGAAAAGGGAATTAAAAATACTAAAAAGAGAGCAGGACCCTAGAGCTCCTTCATAGGACCCCAGTGAGGAAGGGCAGGTGCCCGTGTTAGGTGCGTCTGAGTTCCAGCAGCAGCAGCAGAAGCAATGTTGGGGGAAGAAGCATAGTCCTCCTCAAGTAGAGCCATTGCTGGCGTCTCCGGGGAGCAGTCTATTCGTTCCCTGCTCGTCCCCGCTGAATGCCTTGTCATTGCCTTCTTTTGTCACATCAGGATATGGTGCTTTGCTGGCCAGCCTGCTAAAAACACGAGAATGTGAAAAACAAGCACAACGCATGGTTTCTAGGCCCTACAATCCGCGTCCTTAGTTCTGATTCATGTCCCCTGCTACACGTCACCACGATCTTTGAATCGACGTAAATCAGAAAGTTGTGATTCACATGGCACTTATTTAATATTTTTAAATAGTTTCTGCTTCGTGCTGTCATCATATTCACAATTAATTAGACCTTATAGAACATTATTGAATTTACGTCTGTAATCTTTAACAAATCTTTTCTCTAAGTTTCTTAATACATTCTCTAAACCATTATTCATTTCGAAAAAACATTCCTATTCTACAGTGCCAGCCGATTCTCGGCATCAGTTTGAGAAGCGAGTCAATTACAGCAACTGAATTTAATGGTACCTATCAAATACCATAATACTCCAGAGCAACTAGTGCCGAAACGTAGGGAAAGATAAACATACACCCACCCATTTGTTAATTTCCTGTCTTACCAAAGGCGCGCAGAATCACACCACAGTAAGCAGGCTAATCACCAAGAGGATGCTCACCTGTCACGGCGTTTCTCTAGGAAGCGCTGGAATGAGTTCCGCCTGGCAATGGGAAGGTCTGCCACACTCATCATCATCAGAAATTCAGAACCATTAGTTAAGATACAAGTCCGACGACGACGAACACCAGCATCAGCAACAATAACAATAGCAAAGACCAGACTGAGTATTGCTGTTTGTCATTACCAGATTGTGACTTGCAGAGCGGAGGAACGACTTTGGTGGTGGGGTTGGGCAGCTTGCTTGGATGCAGAGCCTGATTTGAAGTGCTGTGGAGCGAGGGAGACCGAGAAAGGGGACGAGCAGTCCCCTCTGACGCATTTGGCTCCTCTGCGTTCTTCATTGCATTCGCAGCGCTCACAGCAGCAAGCATCATGATAGCTTGAACCTTTTTGTTTCCAATTACAAGCTTTTTAAGAAAATTCCACTACAATAGTGACCAAAAGAAAGAAAAACATGTAGCAAGGCAGCTTGATTTTGGTAGTGGTTGGAAGATCTCTGTGATCCTCTAACCTATGCAACTCATGTCTAGATGCTTCACAGGCGGTGCACTTTAAAAGACTTGAAGGTTGCGGTCTTTTGTTTTTGAGATGCTTTAAGACGTTTCATGCTGTCTATATGACACTTAAATCAAATTTGTAACTAAAACCTGCTTTTGTGAGGCAGATCGAGAACCTGGTTTAGGGAGAAAAGCTGCAACTTCTTGTCCTTTTCATATATTAGAGAAAAAGAAAAAAGATGTTTTTGTATCCAATCGAAACAAGTAAATTATTTACAAAATTGGTTTGCCATAATACTTGATTTCTTAGAAAATTGGAGATAAATTTACAGAACCAAGTTTTGTCCCCTTAATATAAACCGTGCAACAAGATGTAATGAAGCTACTCCTATAAACCCTTTCTATCGGCTGAAAGAAAGAAAGCACAAGGAGGAAAGAAAATTTACAGGAGAAAAATGGAAAGACAATCTGGTTTCCTCTCACCTTTTCAGAGGGTATGTCATCAAAAACGTTCACTGTGCCTCCATAGAATATGGTGAGCTGTTGAGGGCGGTCGCCGTTCTGTTGCGCCGCCGTGGACCTTTAAGACAAAAGCTTGTTACTTAATTTTCTAATCAAATCAGTTGGCAGCCACAAGCAAAGGAGAGCGAATTGCCATGAGGGGATGGAGCGAGAAGAAAGAGAGAGGAGGGGGGAGGGTAGTGGAGCTTAGCAGAAAACTCAGGGGAAGGATCGAACTGAGGGCTACTCTTTTCAACTCAAACATTATGATTAATATCATATGCTCTTCTCTGTCCCTTCTTTTCTCCATCCATCTCCCACAGAAAATCAACCAAGAAAAAAAAGAGGAAAAAAGCTGCAGTTGGCAGAGAAGAACTCTTCCTTAAGAACCTTTTAGGGTGAATCATCCGTTTGTTTTCAGCCGATCAATAGAGTGAAACCAGGATCAAGTACTATGTATGGAGTATTCTCCACCCAAAAGAAAGGCATGATCATTTCACTACCAATTGCAAAAGAAAGAAAAAGGAAAAACAGAGCTGAAGACTGGATTGTTTTCACGCCTATCGAAGGATAAGATAGCATCGCCCAAACGTGGGAAGTGTGGTGGCAGGGAAGGGAAGTAATAAAAAAGAAAAACAGGAAGTTGAAATTGTGAAGGTTTCAGACAGTGCTGATGTAGTCCCTGCGTAACTCGGCTCAGAAAGGGGAACAGATGGGAACTGTGTACGGTCTGCGTCTCAGGAACTGAGGGTTCAACAGATGGATCTCTCTCCCTTTCTCTCGATCGTGCTGGAAGAAGACAAAATTGGGAAATTTCTGAACCAAATCTGGAAAAGCAGGAAACGGGAACGATACCGGTTCGCCTGGGTGGCGGTGGCAGTAGGACCGGTCGCCAAAGGGTTGTGATGCTTCAGAAACCAGCCGAGCTGCTCCATCGACGGCCTGCCGCCCGCCGATCCCTCCTTCTCCTTCCCCCTCTCCCGGAAATAGCTGCTGAAGAGGTTGAAACTGTCGCGGATGCTGCCGCCACTGGGTACCTTCGCTCGCTCGCCGTCCCCCGCGGCGGCTTCCGACGCCGCCTCCTCCCGCTGCTTCTCCTCCAACGCCCCTTTCTCTTCCCCCTCCTCCCCCTCGTCCCTCTTCCTGACCGTCCCCAGGAAGTCGAGGGGGATGCGCCCGCCGTTGGTAGTCTTCTGTCCTCGTTTCCCCTTGTCCTCCTTCCTCCCTCCTCCGCCGGCTTCACCAGAAATGGTTGCGCATGTTTGGGGAAAAAGGAGCACCAAAAGGACGAAGGGAAGGGAATAGTTTCAACTTTCAACCCCCCGTGTTCGGCGAGTTTTAATTGCCATTCGTCGAGAGAAGGTGTGGGCCCTACCCGCCTTCTCCCTCACGGTGTTTTGCTCGCCCCGCCGACTGCTGCTGCACCTGACGAATTCCTTGGCGGCCGCCAATCACGTGCGCTAATTGGACGCCCCTCCTTGTGGGTAGAACTGCAGGAGGCAGCAAATTAGGTGTGCGGGTCCCCCGCATGTTCGGAGAGCTGAAAGGACCAGAATATCCAAAGTTTGCTAGAAGGATTACTCTTTCTTACAAAAGCAAGCCTGGAGAGTCACACTCAAACTGTCTAAAGGTTTGGATTTAGTGGTCATTACAAATACTGACAAGCGAGATTTTTGAGTTGAAAGATGTACTAGTTCATCTGAACTTTGGGTGAGCCAAAGGGTCAATCCTACCACCTGAAGGCCTCAGCGAGAGGGTCAATCCAACCGCTCGAATGCCTCCCATTCCTCTTGCCTCCAGGATCCTGAGTTGTATCGCTGTCAGTGATAGAACAAGACACCGTTCAACTTAGATGTCGCGCCTTATTGCTTTAAGATACATGAACATAGCGCCCACGAAAATCGAACTAGAGACCTGCCTTATACAAGTCTCTACAACGACCAGCTACGCTATACCCCTTGAAGTAGGTTCATTTGAACTTCAAAGCAAGCTAGAACCTCGTGATTTTTGAGTTGAAAGATGTACTAGGTTCATCTGAACTTCAAAGCAAGCTACAACCTTAGAAGAAGGTTACATTGAAGACAGCTTTCCCTAATTAAGTATTGAAAAAAAAGCAAGAGTAAGATATAATGTTTTTTAAAACATTTAGAACGTCTGTTTTGTTTTAATAAATAGCCAAAACACCCCTCATAGTTGCTTGAGCATTGGGGTGCATGTTAGGGGCCTCAAACATGTTGCATCCTCGCACACCTAGGGATGTTCAGCACGACTCCAACTCGCTTGATAAACTTAATTCAAACTCGACTTGTTTGATGAGTTTGAGTTAAGAAATGAACTCGACAACCTAGACTACTCGAAGTCGAGTTAAGTGAGCTTGGCTCGGTTGCACTAGGTTAAGTCGAGAAAAAAAAATATAAAATGTGTTTCATAAAATTATCAAAAAAAATATATTTCTCAAATGCTGCTTCTTTCTTTAAAAAATAATTTTTTAATAGAATGCTTGGCTCGACTGAAGCCAATATGCCCGAGTTCGAGTTTTAAGAACTTCAGCCGAGTCGAGCTTGAGCTAATGCAATCGAACTGGACTTGAGCCGAGTTCTAATTTCTTTCAAGACATTCGAGCCAAGTTCGAGCGGGCTCAACTCAGCTCAAACTCGCTCATGAACAGCCTTACGCACATCCTGTGGCACAGTTGTCTTACTTGCCTTCCTCTCTATTGGATTCTCTCTCCCTCACATCAAGGTGGCTTTTGAATGCATATCATTCAAATGCTTGACATTAAAATGTCATGTACTTAATACCATGCATAGATGCGGTGGAACGAAAAGCTCCACCTTCTATATACCAGTTAGTGGCAGAGCCACACAGGCTGGTGTCTAGACTAGATCAATTTTCTATCATTTTTACATTAACATAATTTAATATTTGCTTTGTTATAGCGTCTTCCCGTATAAAAACCTGTGAATCCCGTGCACCTCCACAAATTTTTTCTGGCTTCGCCACTGATACCAGCCATGTGTGCATGCCTGGTATTTTGATACTAGGCATTCCCATGCCCACTTTTGACATTTGTGGTATTTAAATACCACATTTTCACTTGATTGTTGACAATGAAAACGGTGCAATCCAATTTTAGCGCCATGTTAGCAAAGGCAAGCCACTTGCCACCCACATACAAATCATTTTCATGAAATATTTATTTTTTAAACACATTCGATTAATTGGAATTCAATTTGTTTCTTAACACATTTTCAATGGTAATTTTGTTTTCATTTTGGAATCAATTAGCCATATTCGCATCAGTGGATTCAATAATTAAATAAGCCCATACCTGATAACGTAAAACCTACTCGTATATATAACCAAATTTGGGTGTAAGACTTTTTTGTGGTATTATTATGCCACTACCAACCCAAATGCCTAAAGTTTAAAATTCCAAACAATCCAACTCAATAATATGAATCTCTTCCAAACTCCAATAATCTTTTTCTCATAATTCATAAAACAAAAACATTTTAAGGAATCAAAGCCAGAGCTTTTTTTTTTTTGCCAAGCGACACTCATTCGAAAAAATATTAGACATAATAAAAAAATAAAGGATGTTAAGGACATCATTAAGGGACACACACATACCACTAAACAAATTATTGAAAACCACCTATATGAAATTTAAAAAATGAGTGGGACTGTATGGGCAACTGCCCACACATGCCCACATGTGGCTTGCCCCTATAGGGAAATGCCCCTTAACTCTTGAAGCATTGGGTCATTGTGATGAGCAACTGTTTTTTAAAAAATACCCCCAACTCCAAGAGGTCATTTGATAACCACAAAAAATAGAGATGCAATGTGATAAAGCAGAAAAGCCGTCGATAAAAACTAGACACAAAACCTTACTTCTACATGTCAGGACCACCCGATGCAATACATTGAGTGGTGTTTTGTGAGAGGCGAGAGGATATGTTGGTTTAAACCTGGATGGATTTCTAGATGGAGAAATCCACGAACCCTATATACATATATACGAAGACTCAACTTCTCATAATAGAAATTGTGTGAGAGATCCTCTCCTTGGTCTTCTCAGTTTTGTGCATAGTTTGTGAGTCATAGCCTGTCAAAGACTTATCTTCTCATAATAGAAATTCTGTGAGGCTACACAAGTATGTTTTGATCATACTCCTGATTGAAATATTATTCCTTTATTTCTTATTAGTTTCATTTGTTTGAGTTGATTGATAACAAGTTCCTTATTTTGGACAAACAAAATGTAGCTTAATGCACATATATTGCTCAATATTCAAGATATTGAGATGTAATGTAGAGCGTATGATATGTTATAAGATGTCATGATTCATCAATTGCATGTGCTAAAGTATGTTGTTTAACATGATGTATTGCTCAATATGTAGGTGTGTTGGAATATAATGTAGGGTATATGATATATTGTCAAGTGAAATATGATGTTGCTAAAGTGTGGTATTGAGTTACGAGGACAAGAAATCACTTGTATCAATAGGGACTTTCTATAAACATCCACTTTTATCACTTATCTCTAAAATGCCCTTGAGACTACACAAAGCTCAAAAACCTTGTTGATTTGAAGCCATAGATGCTTGGTTGAAATCCTCAACTCTCATGAAAGCTCAAATAAGTCCTCACTTGTTATAAATATGGTACAAACAAGTCCTTAGAATCTGCATTAGAATAGTTCAAATCCTTGACTCCTTTGACCTTGGAAGAATGTTCTCAAAGATCATTTTATGCTAAAGAAAATTCATGGGTAACACAAATCTCAACTATATTCCACCAATGCAATCCATTGGTCCACAACATTTTGCAATTCCATTTTCCTTTCTTTAAACTTCTTCATCCCTAGAGTCTCGAAGCTTCATGTTGTCATTCCTTCTCTCTCTCTCTCTTTCAAAGAAAGACTTGGGAGATTAACACTGCCTTTAGTAATGACTTTGCCCACTTCAAGTGCATACTACTTCTTGTCTCCAACTCTCACTCTTTTACCAACCTCAAAGAAAATGTTCTTGTCTCCAAGCAAACCTTTATGACATTCTTTTAATTTATCATTTATCAGGTTGACTGCAATTTAAGTCCATTAATATTTCTTGATTTTCATAATGCTTTAAACATATCATTGTCCAAATTATATTTCATGTGTATTAACATTATTGCACAATACCCCCTTTCAAAATTTAAGATGAAGACAATTTGTTTAGAATCTATTCCAGAAGTTAGGGGTATTCTCCAACATGTCATGTGTCCTTAATTCCAAAGTCTTATAAGTTTGACACTTGTGGACAAATATCTCTTGTGTTTGAAGATACAAAAGAATTCATGAATATCGCATATGCAAATCTTTAACCATAAAACCCATCAAACTTTATTGCAAGCTAATATTTCATTTATTGAAAGTCAAATCACTATTATTGGAAAACTTGCCCAAGTTAATGGGTTTGGCTAAAAGTGAAGCTGGAAATCATTCAATGTCTCTTCTTAGAGACAAATAAATGAGTTACCCATCAACTTGTTTTAAGCTACAGATGAACATGAAAAAGGCCTTAGTGAAATTTATCTACCTTTCTTTCTTTACAATCTAAGTTCTGAAATCAACTTATTTCTGAATTAAGACACATGTTGGATGTATACGCATAATTCAGTATCAACTTAGGCAACGTGAAGACATGTATTATTTTGGGCTATCATTTTGATAATTTGTCACTATTGCAATCAAAATAGTCAATATAAGCTTTAACCCTTAGTTTAGTTACCCTAGAAAAGTATTGATAATGGATCAACTCAAACCAGCAAGATGAGTCTTATCACTTAAAGAGTCCACATTTAAAAACAGAAAAAATTTCTCATCAGTTTTCGGGCAAACTCTTTTAAAGTCATACTTACAAAATATTGTGATGATGTTCTTTGACTTCATATGGAGGACTTACTTTGACAAAAAAAATTTATACATTTCCCTTTAGGTGATGTTTGTCATGGGACTCACCTACTTATCTATGCTTTAATCTTGGCTTGGTTTAATTTTTGATCTTTAATCTTTGACTCACATTTCCTAAATCGTGGCCAATTATTGGTGTTCTATGAATACCTTGTTAGCCTAGAAAATGTACCTACTTCATGCATATAAAATAAGATTTGTGGGAATTAAGTATTAGATGTAACCAAAAAGAAATACGACCCTACATATTCAAGGTTCTGATGAATACACCATTGGAGCTAGTATCAAATCAAGGACGAATGTGGGTGTGATTATTAGAGACTAGGTAATTATTACATCCTTTGGTTAAGGTTTTGCTTGAAAACAATACGAGGAGGCGTATTCTCTCTCTCTCTCTTATTTTAGCCACTATTTTATGTTAACAATTTGTGCATATGCTACATACGAGATGATTTTCCCAAAAGTCTATCCTCTCTCCTAATCACCATTCTAGCTACAAAGCAACCCACTTGATTGTCAGACCAAATTTCATCCATTATTCATAGTATTTGTATCTTAGTTTGTTAAATACGTAGTGCATCTAATTACAACTAGAGATATGTTTCTTAAAACCTGATAGAGAATGTAGTTTTCATTCTCTATGTCTTGTATGACATAATGTTTTGGCAGAAACTTTGTAAGAATTTAGAGTCTTTTTTTCATGAATTTTCTCTTCCAAAAAGAAACCTTGTAAGAGAATGTTGGAGAACATACTCATTTATGAAGCACTTTACTAAAAAATTGTGAGATAAATTAATAGTAGGCTTCAAGCCGAGTGGGCAAGAAATATTCCACACAATCCAGATGCCAGAAGTGAAACTTCTTGTTTATCATTCTCCCTTTAAATTTTTTGCCTTATCTTGGTAGTCATCCCTATGGGTTCATCATCATCATCATCAACTTGAACAGAGCACAAATTTTTTAGAATAGTTAAGGCACAATGATTTGATCTCAAGAAGTGAAGCACCTTTGTTAATGTTATCTATGATAGAGTTATCATGCTATTCTTCCTTACGATGTCAACTAAAAACTCATCTATTAGTCCAAACCATGATAGAAGCAAGCAACTGAAGGTCCCAAACCCCGACAAGTGGATGAGCAAGAGACCACATGTGTGTGAAATGAACTATAATGACATCAATTACATTTAAAATTTAAGTGGAAGGTCAGAGAGTCTAGCCACTCTCCTTTGTTTGGTCCTATGAATAAGATTTGAAATCAACACTACTTTTGATCACCCCATGTCAAACCCAAGCTCATGCCTCGGAATCTATCATACGGAAGATGGCATTCCCTTTTTTATTAGTTCTCTAGTGAGGTCCAATGATGCACAATTGAGCATGAGGTGTTCCGCTGAATATCCTTTCACAAATTCTCATATGAGCTCCAAATGAATTCATGGAGATTGACAACAGATTTTTGCAAGAAAGCACATAGTTTAATCCTTCTAGTAAAGCTAACTCAAAATACATTTCAATGACCCTTGAATATGCTTTTTGGGACCAAAGAAGACCTCCATTGCACTAGTCAACTATTTAACCTTGTCTCTAGAAGAGATGGTTCCTGAATGTTATGTTGAATATAAAACACTCAGTGGACGTTTGACATTAGGAATAAGGTGTGAGTTCTCCATGAATGTACAACAAAATTGGGATAGATTCATGGGTACTTGTTCAAGTATTCAATGAATCTATCTCAAATTTAGGTTAGATTCATGGAACACTCGCACTTTGTTCCTAATGCCAAAAGACCCATTCAAGGATCACACTCCTCTTGAAGGTTTCATTCCTAAAATTTTAATATGATGCCTACATTGTTATTCCTAAAATAGAAACCTTTGTTTTGCTTAACTATCATCAATAAAATTTAACGTCTTCTTTAGCCCTAAAAATTCTCAAAGTCCTTCTGGATGCTCCTCTCATGCCCCATAACTGAGAGAAATTAAGAAGAAATAGCCTTAGCAAATTAGTAAATAAACCATAAGAAAATGTCCTCCAATGATGAATAATGAAACGTGTGGAAACCCCAGATTTTGTTGTATTGTGTTTTTCGCACAGATTTTGTTGTATTGTGCTCTTATACTGTAACTTAAAATTTTCAAGGGATTTTGAAACTACTTTTGTTTGATTTTAGCTATTTCTATTATTTTTTGAGTTAGATTGGCTATTTTTTACCCGTTTGACCTACTCGGGGAGTTTTAGTTCACTATAGAATTTAGGAATTTGATGCCTACTATTTTTGTTAGTAGTTGCCATTTCTTGAAACTTCCTTAAGCTGAAAGGAGGATACAAATGGAGGTGACAAAGGGACATAGATGCATAGTTCTACACAATAGATTTTAAAGGAGAGATGGACAAGATGTGGAAGGAGGAGGAGGAGAAGGAGAATGAGAAGTTAGCTCTAACCAAGTTTAGCTTGTGCAAGAAAGGTGAGACTTGTGGGGTTAATTTAAGTACACATACTTAGTGTTCATTTGGAGTTCATTTTGGATCCAAACCAATGCAAGATAGTGTGCAATTTGGATCCATGTAGTTAAGGAACAACTTCTTCCTAATTTAGATCCCAATATGGCATATGGATTTGAGGGACAAGTGTAAACTCATTCTTGGATCCATGATTATGCCAATTCTTTGTAATAACTTCACTTTTTCTCTAATTTACATACAAGGATTCAAATGAAGACTTGTGAAGCAAATACATCTAAGAAAAAATGACTTTTAATTGTTATACACTATAGGCGCATAAAGTAATGTAATATAAAATACTTGATTCCTACATCTTAGAAGTCGATGCAGCCCATGCCCCCATCCCGGCCCGATCGATTATAATAAAATATAAATAATATAAAATATAAAAATATAAAATCATATGTAAATATACTTAATTATAAGAAAAAATATAATTTTTACAATAAAATAATATTATAAATAAGTTATCAGACCAAATTGGGCCAGCCTCACTTGTTAACTTATTGGGTCAGCCCGACACCCAAATTTAGGGCCCGGGGTTGGGCCTGAGTCCCAAGTACAGGGTATCCAAGCCGGTCCCCACTCTTAATATTAGGAGATGTGGGTCAATAGAACAACTTCAGAAGGCTCCTCAGGTTTGGTCCCCACAAAGGTTCATTTTCAAGCATTTAATATAGTGTGTTATTGCTTACCTTGCTTTACTTGTTCTATCTATAGTAGTGTAATCACCCCAAATTTTTTTTTTTTTCAAAGGACTATGATGTTTTATCCAAGTACGAAATTCAAATTTAGGCACAAGATTCAAATCCAAAATACAACTCTTAGATCTAAATTAAATCCAAAATACAACTTTCAGATCCAAATTAAATCCAAAATACTACTTTCAGATCCAAAACCCAAGTTCAGATCCAAATAGATCATTTAAGACTAATTTGTCATTCCTTTTGACCAAAAAACCTCCTTTTAGAGGGTAATTTTAGTCTTTTGGTGCGCGAAACCCATTTGTCCCTCCTTTTGACAAAAGAAACTACTTTTACATGGTGATTTTGGTCTTTTGGTGGGCATGACTCATTTGCCCCTCCTTTTGACAAAAGAAACTACTTTTAGAGGGTGATTTTGGTCTTTTGGTGGGCAAAACTCATTTGCCATTCCTTTTGACAAAAGAAACTCCTTTTAGAGGGTGATTTTAGTCTTTTTGGGTGGGCAAAGGCCCAACTAATTTTTTTTAAATATATATATATATATATATATATATATATATATATTTATAAGTTTAATAGCCAATCATGCCCATTTTCAAGCCATTTCTTTTTCAAAATACTTTAAAATTATGTGAAATTCGGATGAAAAAAGGGGGAAATTCAAAAAAATTCAAATTTAGGGTTTTGACTCCAAAATCTTCTATAAATACCACTCATTTCCTCTCTCTTGGGTAAGATTGGTCCTTGGGAGAAACTCTAGTGTATTCTAACTTGAAGACTTAGAGTTTCTCTTGAGCTTTCTCTCTCTCCCTCTTCCTCTCTCAATTTTTTTCTCCAAGTTGGAGCAAGATACAACACTCTTGGAGCTTCATTCAAAAGGGGATCTTCAAGTGAAGGTTTTCATCTTCCTTAGGTCATTTCTCATTAGAGGTATGTAATCATCATCCCTCTTGTTTATCTTTTCTTTCTTTTCATTAATATTCTTATTATTATGTTATTTCTTTTTCTTGAACATAGTCTTGTTGTTATTTTCATTTTCTCTTCTCATTTTCATCTCCCAATGGCTAAAGAGATAGCACTCAACCTCTTTTTAGAGACAAGAGGCTATGCTCAAGTGCGCCGGGAGCATGAGAAGATAAGATGATATTGTATTTTATGATTAAATCATGTTCTTTTAAGTATTCTTGTTATTGTTGTTCTTTCTTTTCTTGTTTTTTCTTCTCTTCAATATATTCTTGTTGTTGTTGTTCTTTCCCTTAATGAATATAATTTTTGTTATTATTGTTATTTTATTTCTTCAATGTAGTCTTGTTCTTGTTATTTTCTTTTCTCTTTATCTTCATCTCCCTATGGCTAAAAGAGGTAGTAGTCAATCTCTTTTTAGAGACAAGAGACTATGCTCAAGTGCATTGGGAGTATGAAAAGATGAGAAGATCTTTTATTTCATGATTGAATCATGTTTTCTCTTTTATTAAATATAACATTGTTTCTCTTTCTATATTTTCTCCTTATCTTCATCTCCCTATGGCTAAAAGAGGTAGTGATCAATCTCATTTTAGAGACAAGAGACTATGCTCTAGTGCATTGGGAGTATGAAAAGATGAGAAGATCTTTTATTTCATGATTGAATCATATTTTCTCTTTTATTAAATATAACATTGTTTCTCTTTCTACATTTTCTCCTCATCTTCATCTCCCCATGACTAAAGGAGGTAGTGTTCAATCTCTTTTTAGAGACAAGAGGCTATGCTCAAGTGCATTGGGAGCATGGAAAGATGAGATAATATTTCATCTTAATCATATTCTTTCTTTTCATGAATACATTCTTGTTGTTCTTTTGCTTCCTCTTATTTTTCTCTCTTCCTTATTTCCCCATGGCCAAAGGAGATAGCTCTCTATCTCTATTTTAGAGTCAAAAGGCTATACTCAAGTGCATCGGGAACATGAGAAGATGATGTGGTATATCATTTCATAGTTACATAATGTCCTCCCTCCTAATTGTATCTTGCTCTTTCCATCATCATCTTTCTCTATTTCCTACCTTGAATGTTGACTATATATTATCCATGCATAGTTGTTTGGTTTTCTCCTTATATGTGAATGTATGGTGGGAATGAGAGTGTGGTTTGGGAACTCTCTATTTTCATATTAATTTTTGAGGTTGGGACTTGTCCATCCCGGGACAAACCCTTACGAAAATGTACATGTTAATATGCATTTGCATGTCATTTTGCACTAGTTTCATTCTTAATCACCCCATTAGGAACCCCAACGAGTGTCTCGTTATGTTGCTTGTTTTCTTCCATACCCAATGATGGAAGAAATATATCCCTTACAACAAACTAAATAATAACATTCTATGCTTATATAAATCATATTTTCCAAAACATTTTCAAAAGGAACCTTTTAACATGGCCTTAGGGACTTAGCTTAGACTCTTGCATGAGTCCAAGCTCCCCTCCGGCCCACATTGAACTTGAAGTTGGTAATTTTAAATTATTCTTTGATTTTAATCTTGTGAAGGTATGGATATATACACATGTTATATGCATCTATACCAACATGATGATCCCCCCATCTTTCTCTCTCTATGCTTTCACTTTCCATTCTATAAATTCTCATATGTGCACAAATACGTATGTACATGTGCTCAATTTCATCTCTTATCCCTCCATCTTTCTCTCTCTATGCTTTCACTTTCCATTCTATAAATTCTCATATGTGCACAAATACGTATGTACATGTGCTCAATTTCATCTCTTTCAAATATTTATTCCCATTTTCAAGACAAATATATTCTCTTACAAAATTTATTATACATACCTATATATATATGTATGTATATTTTTCTTTTCCTCTAAAGCCTCTCTTTCTCTTCAAATTAATAAGTCTTTTTCTCTTAAACTTTCATATATGTGTATATGTGATGATATGTATACATATATACATGTCTTTCTCTATCTCTCTCTTCCTTTTCATAAGAGTATTTTATCTCTTCTATTCTTTTAACATTCTCCTCTCACGATCTTTTTATTTACCAACTTCATTAAGACCACAAACCAAGTAATGACCCAATATTGGAATCATGCTTGATGGTCTACAATCTCAATCTCTTTTTCAAAAACTTTTCTTTCTTATGTATAATAATAACAACAAAAATCTTAGATGTATGTTGTGGTAGGAATGACTTTAGATGAATGTTGTGGTAGGAATGTTTTACATTATTTCAATCATATACGATAAATGCATCCATGCATTCTCACCCACTTTATTTCACTTATGATCACAAGCACCTTTCCAAAAGAACTTAAGCAAGAGGGGATGAAGCTCTAACTAGGTACTAACCGAATTAGAGCAAAATCTCAAACCTACTTAAAGTCTTAAGAGAACACTAAAGTGATTTCAAGATTTCACAAGCTTTTCAAATGATATTTACTAATTCCCCTTTTTCCTCAAAATATTTCACATTTTCAAGCAACTCTTCAAAAGTCTTTTCAAAAGTTTGAAACATCAAATTTTCAATATTTTCTACACCGCATATAGAATAAAAAAGATGTTTAACTTAAAACGAAATGCATCAATGATAAACATAGCCCTTGGGTTGATTACCCCCGGTAAAGGCGCCGGGAACGGTCGATCCTCGTACCGACGGGTGAGTCCCTTTCTTTCCTATTTTAAAACAAAACTTTATTTTTCTGGAGCATTCCAAAACCAATGAAAATTTTGGGATGCAAATAAGTAGTTTAATTCATGCTTAGTTATAGTTATAGATGATGCTCTCCAGCATAGATCTGTATGAAGCCTAACTTGTTATCCATTGCTTTATATTAGTTCATGTGTTAGATTAATTTAGCCACTTTTTTACCTTGTTCTACGTTGTTTTAGGTGTAAAAGATAGAATTAGTCAATTTTATTTAGAATAACGTTGAAAAATACATTAGATTTTACATTCTTGAACTTCAAAAATACAACTTTCCAGGTTTGACATGTGTCAGATTAATTTAGCCACTTTTTTTTAACCTTGTTTTGCATTGTTTTAGGTGTAAAAGTTAGAATTGGTCAGTTTTATTTAGAATAATGTTAAAATACATTATATTTTACGTTCTTGAACTTGAAAAATAGAAGAAATTTCCAGCAAGTTCGATAGGTGTTAGATTAATTTAGCCATTTTTTTAACCCTGTTTTGCGTTAATTGTTTCAGGTGTAAAAGTTGGAACTGCCAGTTTTATTTAGAATCATATTAAAAAATACATTATATTTTACGTTCTTGAACTTGAAAAATAAAAGAAAGTTCTAGCAAGTTTGACATATTAACACATGTACAATTTTCTTGAGTTTGAATCTTAAATTTTACAATAGCTTCTCCCTTTATTGAGAAGTTCTCATTCAAATTTAATTGAATGTGGAGATTTTTTGATCTGGTTTCCATCGTGTTTTCGCAAGCTAGTTTTTGTATCTTCAGATTTTAGGACTGTTTAAATTTAGGGGCATTATTGAACTTTATTAAATTTTGAATTTCTATAATACTTGTCAAATCTGTTAATTGGATATATTTCCCTTAGCTGTTGATTTGGACAAAATTTTATTGAAATTGGTCGTCATTTGCTCTCCAGAAACTGCAGTGGTGTTTGAATGACATTCTCCAAAGTTGGTTTTGTTAAAACTTGGATTCTAAATGGATTTTTAAAACCTGATTTTCATGTTTGGATGACAAGGCAAAAACCAGGGTTTCACTTTGCAAAACCAGGTTTGTGTTTGGATGATAAATATTGAGTTTTTGAGGACACTTATAAGTTTAGTTGAAGATTGAATGCAGTCATGTTATAACTATAACATTAAGACCTTTAATGTTGGGCAAGTAGGAGGAACCTCCACTATTTCCCCCATCTGCCTAGAGTCCAGATCTTATTTTGGTTCCTCAGTAAGGTGCCGCCATTATACTTCAACTTGTATATCCCTTTTAACAACAGAAGTTGGTGCTCGGAGATTTAAAATGGAAACTAACAGTCCCTACTTCGCCCATTGTGCCAATCTTCTCGGAGATCTTCTAACAGTCCCCACCTCGCCCATTGTGCCAATCTTCTCAAAGATCTTCTAACAGTCCCCACCTCACCCATTGTGCCAATCCTCTCGAGGCTCTTCTAACAGTCCCCACCTCGCCCATTGTGCCAACCCTCTTGAGAATCTTCTACTAGTCTTAACGGGCCAACCCCCTCAGGGATATTCTACCGGCCTTTAAAGTACCACTTAAGGGCTGGAAACATTGATCTATTTTGGTATTTATAGAAGGCCTAGGCGTAGTACGAACTAAGTTGTTGATTTGCTTGTTTGAAGTATGCTTTTCTTCATTTGAATAGTGTAGACATTCTTGTTTTCCTAGTATCGATTAAGTGCATTTGTTTAGATTCATCTCCATATTTTTGTCTTGTTCATGAGTTGGATCTGATAATCTGATTCTATTCACCACCCATGAAAATCAGCTTTTACTATTTGGTGTCCAGTTAAAATATCTTTTGAAATTAATGTACTTACAGAATTAAACCACTGCAGATGGTGGTTTACCCAGCAGATGGTTTCTTGTCACGTTCTGATTAAACTTTTTCTGCTTATCAATCATTTACAGCCCCGTTTGATGACACTTCATCCCCACTGAATCGCTGTGAAGCCTAAGAACCAACTTTCGTGCTTCCACGTTTCCCTTGTTTGTTTGATCAAACACTCTTACTAAGAAGAACAAACCATCCTGGATCACCTTCCCCTTCTGATCTAGCATACCATGCTCACATGGTTAACATCCTTGATTCATTTGTGGTCTAAGCCTCCCGCCAGTTTGCTATATATGAATGACTAAAAATTATCCAGCTGAGTCAATGAAGTTTTCTTGAGTCCTGAGAAATTTTCCATCAAATCAGCCTTATGACCGTGGCTGCCCAATTTGTCAACCAAATTAGCAATGATGATCGAATTAGTCGAACAAACCCTTTGATCAGCCAAAGATACCGCGCTTCTGTTTCCTATGCTGCCATCATGTTCTTCATTTGCTATGCATAAGCTGACTTGAAAACATGTATTTCACATCATCCTTAAACAAATTTCTACCAAGTTTTTAAGTGAAAGATCCCATGTTGCTAACCAAGTTGGTTGATGCCCTGAGAGACATAGCATAAATGGTCGGATTGGCTAGCTGTTGAAAGCCTAGTTGTCAGTTTGTTTTCATGGGTACTACTCATGTGGACTGCAAAAGTTAGATGCATATCATTTTAGTTGACACGTATTCTACTTCTCACCCAAGTCCCAAAACAGCTCTAGACCTTGGTCCTGGGGATGAATAGGAGAAAGAGATAGGGGTCTTGACACATGTTCTACTTCTCACCCAAGTCCCAAAACAGCCCTAGACCTTGGTCCTGGGGATGAATAACAGAAAGAGATAGGGGTTTTGACACGTGTTCTATTTCTCACCCAAGTCCCAAAACAGCCCTGGACCTTGGTCCTGAGGATGAATAAGAAAAAGAGATAGGGGTTTTGACACGTGTTCTACTTCTCACCCAAGTCCTAAAACAACCCTAGACCTTGGTCCTGGGGATGAATAGGAGAAAGAGATAGGGGTTTTGACATGTGTTCTACTTCTCACCCAAGTCCCAAAATAGCCCTAGACCTTGGTCCTGGGGATGAATAGGAGAAAGAGATAGGGGTTTTGACACGTGTTCTACTTCTCACCCAAGTCCCAAAACAGTCCTAGACCTTGGTCCTGTGGATGAATAGGAGAAAGAGTTAGGGGTTTTGACACGTGTTCTACTTCTCACCCAAGTCCCGAAATAGCCCTAGACCTTGGTCCTGAGGATGAATAGGAGAAAGAGATAGGAGTTTTGACCTCTTTAAGGTATTCTGAAATGACATATTGTCATTGGAGGGTAGACCAGTAAACCTTAAATTTTATGTTCCTCAGTGTCCAATTAGGCTCTTCCCTCGCATAGTTAGCGATGAAGAAACCCATGATATTTACATAAACGTTCCATCTTTAAAAATAGAAATCTCATTATATGGAAAGCATACAGTTGACATTTTGCAATATCCTAATAACATATCCATACTTAACGTTCTTTTGATTCAACCATCGTAATTAAAGCCGATAAATCAACACTTCAAAGCTCGAGCGTGTTGTTGTTATTTCATTATAACTCGAATTTATACTCAAAAGAAAAAAATCAAAAACAGATGGTCCCACATTTGTTTTGAAGGTATCGAAGACGCCGTCAAGTAGAGGGAACAATCACATGGTCCCAGATTCTATTCGGTACTCACATTAAGATCCACGATCTAAATCAGAGGAATTGAAACTCACTGTCAGCAGCACTAAGCTGTTCAATGTGACGCGTGAGGTCATCGGTCCACGTGCCGTTGGGAGGGGCAGAAGGTCTTGGGTGTTAGAAAATAGCCGTTACGTGGTCCAGACTCATTTCCTGCGGTCGGCATCAACAACTACAAAAAAGAAAAAGAGGAAGGAATTCTTTTTAATTGGTCTGACACGAGGCTGGGAGAGCATGAATCCTGAGCGTCCGATTTCAACGGTCACAAGCTCCGCAGTGTCAGTATTCTCCCCTGCGCAGTATTCACAGTTCAAATTCGGTGTCCGCTCTCTCTGCCCCTTATCGAAAGCACATGCCTTCTAAATTAATTAATACGTTGAGATTCAAAAAAATTTGAAACACAAGCAGACGCCCCATCTCCCGGCGATTTAAATCTTCAAACCCCAACGGATTTATGATTCTCCGGGATGGGTGTCCTACCACTACATTCCCCTCCGGCGGCTTCGCTCTCTGCTGTTCTAAGCTTTTGATATTTCATTTCCTAGTGGAGTGCATTACCAGCTTTCTTCTTCATCTCCTTCTATCTCTGGTCTTTTTCTGAAATGGGTACTTGTTTGAGTAAGAAAAATTCTCTCAACGAGGAGGGTTCTGCTCCTGCTGCTCCTCCTTCGGCTGCGGTAGCCCCCTCTGGCTCTGCTAGTCGAAAAGCAACAACCCTCTCTGGCTCTGATGCAAAGGCCGTTAAACGAGCTTCCTCCGGTGCTGGGACTGCTGTCGAGAAGGTAACTGTGAGGAAATCCAACGCCCGTGAAACGGAGAAACCTGCAAAGCCGAAGGCTCCGCTTGCAGATATTTCAAACCTCAAGGCTGACAATGAAGGTAAGCCCGGGAAGCTGAAAGTAGAGGAGGTTGTTCCTCCAGTCAAGGGTCGGGAGGCAAATGGGGGCGATGATAATGGCAACGGTTGTCCTCCAAAACAGAGCACTGACGACGCTGCGGCGCTCAAGAAAGGCAGCGACGGCGTTGTCAGGACGTCCAGCTGCACCAAAGAGGAGGTGGATGCCATATTGATCCAGTGCGGCCGCCTCAGCCGCAGCTCCTCCGGCAAGTCCTCCAACGAGAACAACGCTCGCGCTCTGACCAGTAGCGCCAGCACCAAGAGGCACTCTGGTTCGAAAAGGCATTTCGAGTACCAAGCGGAGAACGAGAATCAGTTCGACCGCGAGGGGGGCGACGACGGCAGAGGGAAGCAACGCAGCGGTCGGCCTTCTCACAAAAGGACGCCGAGTGGGGACATGGGAGGTATGGTGGACTACTATTATAAGCGTTCCAGCAGCAGAGAGCGGAATCCCGATGAACAACGGGCGAGAAGAGGCGGAGCTGCGGCTGCTGCTGCTGGCAGTGAAGCAAGAAGAAGAGTAAGCCGGTCCCCGGGAAAAAGAGGAGACGCTACCCCGGACAAAAGCAAGTCCACCCGCTCCGGAAGATATGCTCCCTCTTCTTCGGCGGATACTGGAGGCAAGCCGGTTGCCAAGAGGAATAACGTTGCCTCCCGGTCCCGGTCGCCTGCAGCGAGGGCAGCGACGGCCACTACACCCACGGTCCCCACTCCATCCTTGAGCCGGAACTCTTCCAGAAAGGGTGAGCAATCACCTTACAGAAGGCCTCTGGTCGGTGACTCTCTACCCAAATCGCATGGTCAAGCTGACAACTCAGCTGATCCTGTTACCACCATCACTACTGCCGCCGCCCCAACGACCACGACCACCATAGCCGGTGATCGAAACAAAAGCAGCAGCAGTGGCAACCACCAGAATGTAGCGAAGGATAGAGAAGGAGAAAGAGAAGAAAAAGTGAGGAACCCATCAGCATCCCATCGTCGCTCCGAAAGCTTAGATGGAAGTGGAAAAGCCAGAGATAGCCGTGGCAGCAACACCCCTGTGCCTCACATTCGCGAGCAGCTGCTTACCTGCAGGGTGGTGAAACAAGTGTCAAGGCAACAACCCTCTCCCACCATGCCCATCTCCGACCACAGGCAACCAGAGCCAGAGGAGGACGAAGCGGCGGCGGAGGACGACGCCCAAGTCACGGCAGAGTCGCTAACTTTAGACGCCGAGAGCTGCTATCCTCAAAAGAAACTCACCAGGTCTATGTTTGAATCCGGTAATCCAGCCTCACCCTTGGATAACGACGTCCGTTCCCCAGCCTTCTACCTCCCACCTTGCGTTTCAAAAGCCTGCTCCATCCTCGAAGCAGTAGCGGATTTGAACTCCAACAGCACTGTGCCGAGGGCAAGAGACCCATTGGAGTTATTGGATCTGCATAATGGCAACAATGTTGATGACCATCATCACGTAACAGACCGCAACTTGCACAAGTATGTCTCGGCCAGGAGGGAGATTCCCCACCAGCCGGCCTCTTCAGAAGGCCAAGAATCATCAGGCAGCAACACGGTCCTGACGACTTCTTCTGCCTGGGAGCCGGCGTCGGCGGACTCGACCGATCGTTGGGTGGACGGCCGCCTGTTCCAGAAGTTCATTGTGCCGGAAGAGGAAGAAAACTCTTCTTCGTCTTCTGCTTACCGTTTCCAGTCTTTGCCTGCCGGAGTACGGGACGACGCGTCGGAGAATCTTAAAGCAGCCAGCACGAACTACCCATCATCGGAACAAGACAAACGAGCTGCTGGAAGATACGATGCTAGCGATAGAGCTACCTGCATTGCCTCCGGCAGAGCTCATGCTGGCCAAAAATTTATCCCAGTGATAACACTGAGCAATAGCATGAAGAGGGAGGTTTTCCACAACGACCGGAATGCAAAGGCCTTGAATCAATCATCCCATCTCTAATGGGTGGTGGCACACACGGCAATTGCTTCGGTCTTGTTCGAAACAGTGATCTCTAACTTCTACAGCCAAGCTCGGAGGAGCTTTTGTTTTTGCTACGGATTCTGACCGACTTTGTATTGTTAGAAGTGGAAACGACATTTCTTTCATTCTGATGACAATGTTATCTCCCTGTTTTCTACGCCTTCCTTACATAATCGAATGTGAATGTGTAATTACATCGAACACATGGCTGCGTTCTGCGTATCCAGTACAGTGAATTTGCTAGCACATCAGATAAAAAGGGCTGCGGACGCAAAACTGTCTGTCTTGCGCACGCGAGCGAGCGTTTTACCTGGTCGTAGCTATTTGCTTATTGGGGAGGGGGTAGGTTAAGATGATTGACTGCCGCAATCTTGGTACCGCTCGCTCCGGGGGACATAGCTGGCGGGATTGAGTAGCGTCGTGTGAATATGTCCTCCATTTGATTCCCATTTTTTTCTGCACTGCAAATGGTAGGAAGTTTAAACATAGGAGGGTCCTTCACTCCAATGTAGTTCAAGAGTTGAAGAAATGGACCACAACTCAACAAACGCTGGAATTTAACCTTCCCCACAGTTACATGGAAGATATGGATGCCAAATGAGGATGTGCATGATGGCAAGATTTTCACAATTTGTCAATTCAAGTTCTCTGTCTGGAACAGCTGTTTGGATGTTATACATGCGAGCTAGGGGGAATATAGCAAGGAAGTAAATCTTTGGATTAATTATGATTTGATGGTGGGTCCATGGCCACCTCCTGAAAAGTATGGCCTATTTGAAGGTTGGTGTTGCTAGGCAAGGACAAAGGAGACTACCCATCTGGAGTTTTTCTCTTATCTAGAAGACCATTCTCATGACTGAGATGGAAGTCCTAAGCCATTGCGTTCAAGGCGTGAATAGGCTAATCTCTTCCATTGGTATTTTCTTGAACAACATGAAATAGAAACACCTTCTGAAGGGATCCCTTGAAAGGAGCCACCTGACTAACAGTTTTTCTGCTTTATAAGATGTGGCTCCGAATCTCACAATAGCTGAAGACAACATTCCTCCTGTCAAATCATTGAATTATTGATGCCTCCGGTGCATAGAGCAGTGACTCACACTTCCTTAACTCTTAACACCAGCTATATAGTCCTTTCGTCTGACTGCCTGAGCGCTGGTTTTGGCTTTGCAGCGCTTGTACTCCTGTGAGTTTTTGTGTGGATATTTTGTGTACAACTCTAAATTTTTGTCAATGAAAGGTTGGAAGTCAATCTCTCCAGCAGGATTGCTTGGTTCGAAAATGATAGTATGCAGGACGCTCGTAAGACCTCTACCTCGGGGCAGGGGAAGAAAGGGGACTCTCGCCCCTTCTGTGACCGTGAAGGAGCCATGATTTTTCATTTGAGGGACACTCAAAGAGCCATCATCCGGAGTATGGAGTGAACACCACATGCAACGGAACCTTCGGCCAGCTTCACCGCAATGAATTTTGAAAAAGGCCACGCCAGCCACACTATAGCTCTGCTACTGCTCCGTGAAGGAAAGCGGCTAAAATGCATACCATCCTGAACCATAAAAATGGCTGTTGGAAATGTCCAGAGATTACCGGATCTTTTAACCAGGTCCTAAAAGGATCTCATATCCTTATGGACCTTGACGCATCAACAGACAACAGCCAGATTGGTGATTCAAAGCATAACCTTCAGAGAGAGGTGTCTCAGTTGTGCAAGAAGCAAGACTGAACTCAATGAGATGAACAGATGGGCCCCTTAACGCACCACTGTCGGACTAGCTTAGCGGTTTTTTGATACAAAGCTCCATGTTTTCAGCACTGTCCGTGTATGGACACACATCAGAGAGAGAGGGGTTGGATATTCCGAAGAGGCTGCTGCAGCATGTCCCCCTTTCCCCTGCCCCCAGGGTCCAGCACTCTGGATAGGGAGTGAGACCTGGGTGGGGGGAGTGGGACATCAAAGAGAGGGTTTCCAGCCAAGAATAAAATTCCAACTTTAGCAGCAGTGGAGATGAGGTAATTACCTTATACAAAACATATCTCAAATTTCATTCATCAGCAATCCTACAGAACAGAATTAATTTCACCAAAACAAGGAAACAGATCCCTTCAAACTGCCAACACTAAAAAATATAAAAACAAAAATTGTTCATGATTAGCGAGCGGTAGGAAACAATGAATTTCAATCGTGATTTGGCTGGAGAAAGGAGACAGACCGTGGACCGTGGCGTGTTGCTTCCAGACCTTTTTCATGGAAAGGCAAAGTAAGCCAAATAAAAGATATGCTACATTGTACTAGAGGAACCTATTCTACATAACCCACAGTTCACCAAAACTGCTGGGAGCCTTTGCCAGAATAGCCACCTCCTGTTCTCTGGAACCATTAGCGTTTTCAGAATCCAAAGAAGCCAAGTTCACTGGCTCTCTCTTTCTCAAAGGTTTCAAAATACTGGTAAATGATAGTCACTGCAAGCAAGATCCCTGTACCAGAACCAATGGCACCCATGAAGTCTGCCAACACCGTCAGAGCACCAATGCACATACCACCAAAGGCAGCAGCTGTGGGTATGTATCTGTTCAATTCCTTTTGAAGATTGGACTCCCTATGACCAGGCATCACCATTTGTTGTTCCTATAGATCAGGAGCAGACTATGAGAATCGTGTCAAGGAAGAAGCAGATGAAACAACTGCTAACAAAATTGCCACGTAGGATGCATATCAGGCGATGAAAAGGCATCAGGTTTCTTAACCTTCAAGATGCAACGTTAAAAAATCATAAACAGGGGACTTTTGCAGTTCCTCTAATAATAGACAAAAAGGAAATGTAAAACAGTACTTTATGAACAAGAAAAGAATATCAAAGTAATCTAAAAAGAATACCTGAAGCAAAATAAGAAAAAAATGTGGTCCCCCAATACCCAAGTCAACAACAAACCATCAAAAAAACTAAAAGAGCATTTCATTTTTCATGTTCCAATAAATAACAAAAGAAAAAAACATTCCCATTCCTCAGGATATACTGACGTCACCAGAAGAGCATGAAAAAGCGTTGCATGCAGTATTACTGCCAGGTTGAGACCATTAGCCAGAGCTCGGGACCAACAATATGGGCAACAACAAGAAGGGCATAGTGATGATATAGAAATGGATGCTATAAATTTTCAAACCATTTATTCTACATTGGAATATCATCATATCCTATATGTACTCCCAGCTAATGAATTCAGCTCAAATTCTTTTAACCATGCAGAACCCATCTATTAGGATTGAAGTTCAAACGTTTATGCTGCCAAGGAAAGGATCTTTTAGATGAGTTCGAGTTCATCATTTCAACAAGTGGTAAAGCAAATTGATCAAATAAGTAAAGCTAGCAAGCTAGTAGCTCCTTCAGATAACATTCAGGTCAAACCTTATCAGTTTGTAGACACCAATAAAAGAACTCCAAATCCATGCAGCACATGCAGCAACTAGGCGGATATATGAATCTCATATTAACAGAGGGCTTACAAATATGTGAAAACAAATCTAAAGATAATTGGTTTCCTTTTATACTGCAAATCAAACACATTTACACGTATTTGTTTACTAATACCTATTTTAAAGATTTATAGTTGGTTGTAGTGATATACTTTGTCATGTTCACATGTGCATTTAACAATCTGCACATTAGATTACCAAACACCTGAAGCATTTTTTGGTTCACCTTATGCAGACTGGAGATCACCATATTGCAACAGAAAGCAAGATGGTAGTTCCAAATAAATTCCTAAGAAGCACGAGTTTTTTTTTTTTTTATGGCTGTAGCTGTTAGAGTCAAGCCAGGACTTATAGTAGAACATGCCCCACATAAAACAGATAAATGATAGCTTTACCTTCAGCTGCTTAGCCACATCCCTTGCTGAAGATCCAGACACCTCTATCCAAGTCTTTGAGAACAATGCACATGCTGATAGCATGAAAATAATATAAAAGAGAGCATGAAACGGGTTGGCTGCCATATCTGCCAAGCTGTAAAACAAATTTGAATGATTCAGCTTCTAGAAAAGAAAGTTAAAAAAAAGGGATAGGGGCCTTAGAAACTGAAGAAGAAAGAACATGCATAACACATAAATTACTAAAAGAATACAATGAACAGATACTAATAAAATGATTGTTAACTTGCTCACCCGGATGGTGCTGTAATATAATATGCCAGGCCACCAACTGGAATAAACTGACCACCTGAATATTCAGACTCTTTCCACTTCCCAAGCAAATTTACTAGAAAATTCCCACTGTATCTCCTGTACAGCAACTGACAAACCAGTAAAATGAAGAAAATAAGTCGCTTCCAACCACAAGGATGAAAAAATTCTAATCTCAGAGTTCATGACTGCACAGAAGAAGAAAAATTTTAAACCTGAGAAATGAAGTAAAGGTTTGAAACAAGGGCAGACTGCAAAATAATAGGCATATTCGACGTGTAGAAAAGCTTGATTGGATAGGAGCCTTGTTGTCCACGGGCATTTTTAGATCTCACTGGCAGCACCACACGAAAGCCTTGAAAATATATGACAATAAGGAAAACCAAAACTGTTGCGAGCAAGTTTGTCACATTAGGAAGATTCTGACGATAAAATGCCTCACGAAGTGCCCGGACCTTGTCTGTTCTAGTTATCAACAAATGGAACAATGCAATAACAGCACCCTCAAACTCTGCTCCTCTGCCACTATTGATAGTTGTGGGGCTGAATGCCTTCCAAATGATATTTTCACTGCATTAAACACAATATGTGAGTGTTGGCCATGAACTAACCTGCTCAGGCACTAGAAAACTAGTGTCAAACTTTTTACCAGATATTGGTTGCGATGAACAAGGAAATGCCAGATCCAAGACCATATCCTTTCTGTAGAAGCTCATCTAAACATATCACAATGATACCAGCAAAGAATAGTTGAAGAATTATTAGAATTGCATTCCCTGCTCCAAGCTGGCTCACATTACCATACATCCCAGAAAGAACATATGCAACTGCTTCTCCAATTGCAATTAAAATCCCAAGCAACTTTTGTGCACCATTCCTGCAAACAAAAAAATTGTCAGCGATAAGGATCTCCCCTTTTCATGTGGTAAGTCACACATAGAAAATAAGACAAAGCTCCAGCTGGACTTGTTTGGATTGAATTTTTCCTGGAGAAAGACTGAAGAAAAAAGAAGAGAACTATTACATTCATTTGCAGCAAAGTTACCAAAAAATATTCAATATGAATTTTGAAATTAACTATTACATGGATGGGAGCATGAAATTGTTGGAACAGCTGTCCTCTTTAATTTCATTCACCAATCGTTCTTCTCAACCTACATAACTGGGATTCTGTATTTAGAAGACTGGGTCTGCATCGGTTCAATCCAGTTCTAATAAAGATCTGAATGCACCAGTTTGGTAAGGGTACGTTCAAAACCATGTCAGACACAATCTTTACTGCATACTTAAACTATCAAGCCAGGATATGGTCAAAACCAAAGACTCACCACACACACATCAAAAACATTAAATTTAAAACTCCTGTCAGAAAGTTGAAGCAGGAAAGTTCAACTTTAAGGGTCTTGATCTTTCTAGAAAAGTCCAAACCTATACTAAGTGGCAAGTATTGATTTGTTAATGTGAAAGTCAATCTTCCTAAAACTTTGTTATTTATGAGAATTGTATTAAAAGACAGTTTTAGCCTTTTAGGACAAGCAATGTAGGCATAAAAGTTGTGATTGACTTTAGTATTTATGTTTCCTCCTCTTGCTAATTAGATTAGTACTTCGAAGATTTAAAAGTTAGTAATAGAGGTTTAGCCATTAGTAATTAGGAAACTTGAAGATTTTGCGTGCTCTATAACAATGAAAAAAATCAATCTTCGTTTGTATCTTGTAGACCTGTACTTCATGCTACATAACCATCAACACATTGACATTTCAAATATTTTTATTATATTTATTTCATGTTATGGAGTGTTTGCTGAGAGTGTTAACTTACATTCTAATTGTTTCATTCACACATATTGATAGTCATGAGTTTTCCATTATGAGATGCTTCAGTTGCTAATCTTAGCAATTAATATTGCATTTTATTTGTATCCTTTTGGAACCACTAATGTCTCCAGTGCCACCTAGGTGCTACACTCAACTCACTGCCTACATCACATGAATGCATGTGTACGCGCATTCTGATATGGAACCAGATGGAAGCCACACTATTTTTCAGGAAAAACAAAAAAACTTGGGTTCAAGCAAGGGGTGACACACACACACACACAATATAAATATATATATATATATGTCACAACCATCAATTATCAGCAGTCTACACAGAGTGGACACCTGAACCTAGCGTACATAATATTTGAGTGCAATGGGCTCTTTAGCAGAATGGTGGCTTGCTCTCACTCTAACATAAAATTGTACTAAACTAAACTATTATATTAATAACTGACTTCCAGTTTCGCATCAAAATTATTGCCTTTTCTGAAAACACTGTAATATTATTGCTGAGGAGGGAAATAACATGACATGTTAACAAACAGCAAAGTAAACCTATCATGATAATATCACAATGTTGTTATGATATTATTGCCATTTTGTGCATGGTTGCTGTTTAAGGCTTAAGCTACTCGGCTTTCCTGCAAGCTTCAGTGCTTTTACAAAAAAGAAAACAGCAGTCTCTGTATGACGTTTTTTAAAAATGGCAATATGTAAATTTTAAAACAGATGATGCACCCCTTCTCTTAAAAAGCAATTAAAAGGTGAAAATGAACTATCTTTTAAAGAAGAAATACAGTGCCCCTTTAGTAAAATCAGCAGCTTCCTGTGGGAATTGCTCCAGCGAAGCGTAAAGAAAAAATTGCCAGAGTTAAAACAGTGGACAGCATGAGGTCGCTACCTGTTTGTGTGCATGAGGAAACAGCAGAAGAAACATAAGACCAAAGCCTTGAAACACAGCAGCTTAGGAGGACAAAAGAGCAACAGTATGGGAAAAGAAGAAAGAAGGAAGAGAGAAGTTGCAAAGGAAAGATGGAAGGAAAATAAGAGGAGGAAGAAAAGACTGACCTATGAAAAAACTGTAGAGCCCCCTAAATTTGTTGTGGGTAGTCAGTATAGAGAAAATTAAAAGATAAATCACAGGCCTAGAAGCAACTATAGTTGATTATTCTAGAAATGATTTAGTATATAAATCCGATCAGACTCCGCAATCTCTATTGTGCAGTACTCTTTCATTATGCCATTTTTTATGACTTCTCACATTATCTTATTGTTATTTAATTTTTTTAACATTTAAATGCTTTTGAAAACTCATGAGATCTTTCATATATATATATATATATATATATATATATATATATATATATATATATATATATATATATATATATATATATATATATATATATATATATATATATATTATCTTATTGTTATTTAATTTTTTTAACTTTTAAATGTTTTTGAAAACTCCTGAGATCTTTCTAATATATGTACATATATATATTCACAAATATTGTGTTTTTTCAAAAAAGATGCTTAAATGAATTTATTGCGTTTTTTCAAAATTTTTATTGTGTTTCTCAAATTATTTTTAGGTTATTTTTGTTTCAAAGTTTAAAAGTTGAAATATTTATCTTATATCATTACTAAAACATCATTTTCATAATTTTACCTAGTTGTTTTTTATTTTTGATTCCTTTCCCATTTATTTTATTTTTATCTATAGGATCTTTGTTGTAAAAAAGATATTCTCATGAGAATTTTTCGAGGGAAACAACTCTATCAAAAAATACCAAGAAAACCCTCACCATTTTAATCCCAAGAACCTTAATTTTGAAAAAGTGTTAGTTTTGAATTAAAGTTCGAATTTTGATGGGTGTGTGTCTGTCAGTCTGCATACCTGCCTGTGAGTTTTCGTGTGTGTGAGTGTGTGGGTGAAGGGGGGGAGAAAGAGAGAGAGAGAGAGAGAGAGCTTACAGCAGAGCACGATCTTCACGTACGCTGTTATCAACTTCAATTATCTTTGATCCAGCCAATAATTGCATGACCAAACCAGAAGTTACAATTGGAGTGATACCCAATTCCATGACAGTCCCACGGTTTGACGCCAAAATCACACGCATCCAATAAAATGGATCTGCACCGGTTGTGGAATGTATGCCATATAGTGGGAGTTGGCTGCACACCAGAAATATAAAGAGAGAGATAACTGTATATATGACCTTCTCCCTGAATGGAATCTTCCTTTCAGCACTTTGAACCTCCGGCAAAAATGAAAGGAAAGGTCTAACAAGATGCAGAACTCTGAAACCGCCACCTGGCATTTTCTTCGCTTGATAGTTGATACCACTAGCAGAAAATGACCTGCAAATTATTTGCATAAGTACAAAATAAAGAAACTAGAAGCACTGTTTTACCAACAAAATTCCTTAAAAGATATAAAATATATCAGAAACCAAGTTAATTCAGGCTCCAGAAGAACGTAGAGGGAAAGAAAATGCTTCAGCATGCAGCAGACAGGTAGGAGCTTGGTGACTCGTAAAAGCTATACCCAAGCATACTCTTAACCACATAAGTCACAGAAACTTCAGGAGTAGAAAAATATACAAAAACACACAAAGGCACAGACTTAAGGGAGTGTTAACACTCTTTATTACTTTAAAATGGTCAATTCTTGGGAGTTAAGAAAAAAGCAAAAAAGAGTCACACAATGGCACAAATAGGACAACATGACCTAAAAATTTTCATCGATTGAAGCCCTCAACGGGAAAAGCTAAAAAATATTCAAAGACTAGCTTCACTTGGAAGTTGGAACAGATGATTAGATAGTTCACCAAAAGACAGGCGCTGAAGGAATACTGCTATTGCCATATTTTGACCGATGGCAATATTTGGACTATCTCGAACCCAAAAAATACTACAGTTAAAGAATTGAGGGTGCAAGATTAGAACAACAGAGGATAAGATCAAGTGTTCTGACAAATCAGGGAGTTATAATCGTCCTTTTTTTTGGTGGGAGAACAATAGATACTGATCCGATGCTAATAAGTATGAAGGTACTGCAGAGCTTCCTCTTCCAACCGAAGTCAAGTGAAGGGCGTAGATGAACATATTAGAGTGACTATGACCTTAACATCATAAATAACAGTCCACATGTTCAACGAAGAATTATCAGATAATGTTCAGATTGACTATAATCATCCGCCTCAGCATTTGGTCAACCTCAGCTGAACCATAAGGGCAGAACTCGTATTCAACTTGATGCTAGCATGTAATACGTCTAAAACAGAAACATGACCTATAGATCACCAGACAAAAAATCACTGATCTAGGAAAAGGAGACACTAATCGCTACGGCGAAGCTCCTTTTACCAACAGGGAGCAACAGCAGAACAGCTTAAAGAAGGAACCAAGAAATCAACCAGGAAAGTAGATCGTGACAGGAATCAGAAAAATCCATTCGTAGATTCGAGAAGAAAATTGACACCCTTCCCGCTCAACAATCGTCGAACCGCGAAACAAAGAAACTCTAGTCCCTCTGAAAGGCCCTTTCTACCCAAAGCGAGAAAGGCAATAAGAAGAAAAACCCTCATTGGGGAAACAATATGTCTTTATGTATTTACAGAAGTCCCGAAGTGAAAACCCTTTCTCAGAAGAAAAAATATGAAATAAAGCAGAAAAGACCGCACTTTTGACAACTAAAGGCAAGAATTCCCACTTCAGACCGCGGAAGGAGGAAACAAAGGCAAAGGAAAAGCACATAAACTCTCTTTCAGAGCGATTCTCAGGCGGATCTGGCCGGATCATCATCATATCCATCTTCTACTTCTGCCCGTCTAATACACACACGCACACAAAGAAGGAGATCGAGAGTACCGTGTTCTTTTTCTGATTGGGGGATCCCGCCGGAGATGGCCGGAAGGTCAGAGGAGGATAAGGGGATGAGAGGGGGCCGGCGCTGTGTGGGAGAAAACGCTGCGATCGGCCGGTGGGGGTGGGGACGAGGGGCCGAGTCAAAGGCGGCTCGGCAAGGGATTGAGGGGTTCCCTTTTGTCTCGTCCAACTCGCGCTGCGAACCCAACCCCAACCCGTCTGTGGTATTTGACTTGTCACGTGCTCTCATCTTTTCCTCCCCATTTCGCCCTTCGCCTTTTCGTCGAATTACCAGGCCGCGCTCCCTTCTCGCGTCGACGAGTACATGCGAATATGCGATTGTGTTTGGAGCCCTTCGGGCGAAGCGTTGGGCAACGGTGAAGAGTGAGGAATGGGCACCGGCCTCTCGGATCGGGGCGGGTTTGAGCCAGGCTGGGACCCGGTTTGACATTGAGCAGGCTTTTAAAAAATATTTTTTATTATATATATATATATATGTATTTAATTGTTTTTAATTAAAATTGAGTCGGACACAAGTTAAATAAATAGGACCCGAGCCCGGCCCACGTCAAAGTGTCGTTCTTGAATTATGTTCATCTTTTTGTGTTAGGTGTTTTACGCTTTTAAAGCTAATGGCATTTTTATTTGATGATTAGATTCCATTATTTTTGTTGCTGATTAACCTCATTACAACTAATCCTCGTTGCAACATTGCAAGAGTGCACTAACTTTCTTTCTAATTTTGTTGTTATCGTATTATGTGCTTACATATTCCAAAGTGGCCCTGTTTGCAGGAATGCACTACATTTTGTTAGGTGCCTCATTGTTAACTCTCAAAATTCAGCTAATCCTTTAGTTGCTAAATAGCTCGTGCTTTAAAAATAATTTACTGAATAAGTTAAGTTAATATGTTGTTCCGTTTAGTATTCTGTTGGTAAGTTGCTCTAGGCAATTTAGTTGGTTTTATAAGTATTTTTTTGAAGCAACTTCCTTGCTTTGTTATAGAATTAATTTGCTTTTTTGTTAAGTGATTAGTTGTTATGTTTAAGTAAATCCATTAAGTAGTTTGATTTTGAGTTAGTCGCTATTCCTGTTGTTCGATCAGGTAAAGGAGTTAGACCTATTGTTTACCACTGCCACATCTAAGTGACCCAAGAATCTCTGGAATGTCTGGCAAGAACTAGCACTTAGGGGCTGTCCAATTTTATCATCTTGTCCTGTCAAGGCATTCAAGTCACCCATAACAAAGTTAATGATAAGAGCATCTAGAGACATTTGAACCCGAAGCGAACCCATAAATTTTTCATGAGGGGAGCATAATTAAAGTTTCTAAGTTTTGACACGGAATGAAATATTATTTTTCAAAGTTTTTATATATGACAAGTAAAATTTTCTAAAATTTAGATGTAATTTAAAAAAAATTGAGGTGGGCCAGCGCCCATGCGGACCCCCCTTGGCTCCACCCCTATTTGAACAATGGAATCATTGGTTACCAAGGATCCTCCCCTGCAAAGGTTTAGTCGCAGAAACTGTCATAGGTTGCTCACTTTCTTTGAATAAACAATGACAGGGGAACCCTGGTTGGGGTGTCATCATCTCTAGAGAAAGGGGTTTCTGATTTATCCATCATATGAGAGTCACTAGGATTCCCATCCAGCATGTCTTTCTTTAGGATTCCAAAGGGGAGGGAGATCAACATATGAAAGGTTCAGAATTTGGGATAGCAATCTCAGATACTACTTATTGAATTGTAACTCATTTTCCATAGCCTTTCTTGGTGATTAATATGTGCGGCTCCGGGGTATAGGTAAGTGCGGGCTTGCCCCATAGAGCCCATTTTAAAACCTTGTTTTTAATGATTGTTGGAGTGACATATAGCTCTAATCGAGACCCAGGTCACTGTTCAAAAGCCAATTGAAAATTTGTTACCTATATATTTAATGCCCCATAGACAAAAATTCTCACTCCGTCCTGTATGTGCTTTCTTGGTACATATTTTGATTAACATATTTAGAGCAAACATATGTAAAGTCCTTCTTACATTTCCTGGGGGTAAATATAGTCATTTTTGGACCATCTTCTCTTTGTTTAAGTTTATGTTTTCTCCAGTGTTAATCAATTCCCAAGATTTGTTTGTGGGTTATATTGATCATGGATGACATTGCTACTTTTTATCTACAGCTATTTGTTCTTCTTCATAGCCTCTGATTCATTTTCCGATGAATTTTCTTCGGATTCCTTCTCTATTGGGTCCTTTGGACCGTTTGATGCCAGTTTTGTTTCTTCCAGCTCTTTACTGGTGTTCATGAACTCATCTTGCATTTCTTCTTCTTCTAATTGAAATACATTTTGGTAGAGAAAGCATTGTTTTATTCACTTTCAATTATATTCCAGTCTTGGCAAATGTCTTTCACATTGCATCTTTATTATCCACTTACATAATGTCATTTCTTTTTACATGTATATTAGCGGTCATCTTTCCTTTCTTTTCTTTCCCCTTACTGAAAATTTTGTATGGCTTGAATTTCTTCCTATACCATGTCTGCCTAAATATGGGTTTTAAATTCATAGACAAATCATATATTAGAACAAAGCTCATCTACCACTATGTTAGCCAATGCCCTGCGCTTCAAGAGAATGATTTTGAGTTATTGCAGAGTGGAACGGAGCATGAGACAGTTTTTTGAAAGAACAAGGGTTTTTTTGAATAAGCCAATTCATCTGGGACCCTACAGATCAATTCTTTTCCTATTCAAAAAGATAAACCCTTTGTCTATGTGTTTTCGGGTAGAAAACCTTTTTCCCATGGTGGGTAATATGGGGCTCCTAATCTATGCCCTTCATTCAAATAATTTTGATTATACATTTCAATTGGCTTAAATATTTCAACTTTCTCTTTGTAAACATCAACAGATCTCAGGTTGGATAGCCAACAGGTTTGGTTGGAATTTCAAAATAATATTGTTTGCAAACACCGCTAGATATTTGTTATAGGAGCAGTAAAAATAAAATCTGATTATTCATTGAATCTGGACATGATTGGAGGTATCATACTTGAATCCAAACCGAAGTTGGGACTCCACTTGTTTATTTGGATGGTGGGAGACATGTTATTTGGTATGTTATTTCATAGTTGCATGAAATGACATAAACACATAAAGCATCCTTGCAACAATGGATTTGATGTGCTGCCCCACTATTTACTCTAATTGACATAATCAGCACCTAGCAGTTTGTACTTATCAACCTTCGTCTTTAGTTTTTTAACAACTAAAAGACTTTTAATATAATTTAAGAAAATAAAACAATTGTTAGTTTTCAAAGCTGTCTCGCAACAACACAATAATATCGCTCCACTTAACTCTAGTTAAAACAAAAATTATGACGGAGGGAATGACAAAGATGTTTTTTTTTTTTTTTTTGTGGAAGGTGAAAATGGTCACTCACTTGATAATTTTGTGAAACATAAAACTTTCAGGGTGTTAAACATGCAATGAGCTAAACTGGAGTTTACAAAAACAAAGGTTCTTACGATGAAAACAGATAGTGTTATGTTTGTGTATGGAATTGCCAAAAAGATAGGCATTTGAGTAAAAATTTCCTTTTCACTAATAAAGTGCAAGACGCGGCGGCTTCGTTGCCTTCCATTTCCATCTTCCGAGGCCACACGACTGGGCGAAAAGACAAAACAAGTACAGAGTCTACAGACCGAGGATGATGGAACAGGAGGAATGCACGAGGGGTGGCACTGGCATCACAATTCACAATCGCTGTCGAGGACTCGTACCCAAGAGGCCAAGATTCTCTCTCTGTGTCTTCCTGGGTAGGCTATTCGGTGCGACTGCTCCCATCCGCTCCCTGTGCGCAGAGGAAGCCTGCTGCTCCTGCTGAGACGGAGGTACTCTCCCTCTCTCTCTCTCTCTCTCTCTCTCTCTCTCTCTCTCTCTGTCTGTCTATGGACGCAGAGAGGGGCTGCCACTTCTTGTTTGTTTACTCTCTCTAAGTCTCCACGGTTTTTCGTTGAGACCGCTTGCTGGACTGAGCAGCGTGAATAGAAGGGTCTGTCTCTTTAATTGCATTATGCCTCTTTCTGGTTTTGTTTTCCACCGTTTTGTTGGTCGTTCTAGTGCATTCTTGATTTCTTTAACGCCGCTTGTTGGAATGACACATAGCTCTCGTCGTTCCCCTTCTCTAACTCTCTCTGCTGCAAACGACTCTGTCTCTCTCACTCTCGCAAGGTATAGCGTGCAATCTTGAACGTTTGTGAGGAATAAATTTTTTCTTTCAGGAGGAAAAAAAATTCTGCCGTGGTGCTGTTGTTCATGTTTCTCTGTTCGTATGCTTTTTTTCTTTTCATTTTGTGTTCTGCTTGCTCTAAGTTCCTGTGTTCATAGTGATCACTTGCAGTGGAAATAGTTAGAATGTCTTTAAATTGGTGGACATTTGCTTTTCATAGACATACAAATCAATGGGTGTAGCCGACGCAATATTTTCACTTGACTCAGTTTCGTTATATCCATTCTGTGAGATCGGGCATTGTTTGTCTTATTACTACCTTCGTTCCCATCATCTTATTCCCAATTCCATCAAACTGGAGAAAAAGATACTTGGAATAAGGCTTCCATTCCATCACACACCATGAGAAAATGGAATGGGGAATATTTTTTTTGCATTCCACCTTTACCTGGAATGAACTTCATTCCAAGACCACTATCATTGGTGGGGGGTGGGGGGGGGGGGGGGGGGGGGGGGGGGGGGGGGGGGGTGGGGAGGAGAGAGAGAGAGATTGCAAAAGCTTCAGGAAATTTCTCCAATGTCGTAAGAAAGGAGGGTTAAATTAAATAAGCTAACACAACTAAACGAGAGAAGAAGAGTTCTCTCGCTGATTTGCATAGGCAAGAATAAGAGTTAAATTGAAAAAGCTCGCGCAACTAAATGAGAGAGACAACTTAGAATCTCAAGTGATGGACAGAAGAAGTGGATTACAAAAGAATTCTCCAACACCTCATAGCAAAAGAGGAACTCAAACAAGTTCATAGACAAGCCAAAATGTTGAAATGACTCGTGATAACAGGGGATCTACATAAATTATAAAATGTAATAAGGGAAAAAATGGCAAGGCGACTTCTATAAAGTTTACTGTTTTGCATCTAGGGCTCGAAGAAACACATATATGAGAGAGAGAGAGAGAGAGAGAACTCTGTCAATCCCCTGACCCACCTCTTAGTGAGGAAGTGAGGAAGTTGGAAGCTCCTAGTGGCGATTCCCTTGTCGTTCCCCAAAACGCTGCATTGGGGAGCACCAATTGCTGCTGCCAACGCGAACATCATCCCTACTTTTCAAACTCCCAATTGCCTAGAAAACAAACCAAAAAAAAAAAGAGTTAAAAAAAGAGAAAACAAAAGCCAATACATGTGGCCTTCCTCTTGTTTGAGTCCAACGGCCAATTTTCACCAAAGAACAGAAGAAGACAATGAAAGGAAGTGGAAGACCGGATTTCTCCCTTACCAAATAGAGAGGAATTCCATCACCAGTGAGACTCTATAGCAAGCTAATTCTATGAAACATGTTCAATACTCAAATTCACAAAAATGTCTTAGTTTATTTTTGCAAAGACAAACAAAAAGCCGAGTGCAGACAACATTGAAAAAATAGAAAGTTGTTTTCCCATTATGTTGTCATAGGAGCCAATGTGGTTTCTCATGTGGATTCAACCTGAACACACACCATAGACAAGACTATTTCATTCCACATGTGTATATATATAACAAGCTGGATGCTACCAGACAGCTAAAATTCAAAACTTGTCGCTGAAAAAAGTTGCTAATATTGGCATTAGTAACAGTTTTCATTGCGTCGGTGTTGTTAGGTGGAGATAATATCAAAGCACTAAAAGTAGAGGTACACATTATGGGAAGAAAACAAGCTCTGAAAATAGGAGATGTTAAATAAGAGGCAACCCACTCTTGAACTTAAGAAACTGCACAAACATTAGTAGAGTTCCAGTCCTTCAAAGACCTACCCTTTCAAATAAGTCATTCATGTGTTCAAAGCACGAAAACAAGAGGTAGAACCATAGAAGTACTTCTGTGCTTTTTGAAGGACCGTTTTCTTAGTCCTTCAAGATTAGGTAGCTGGTAGGGCATGCATACGTCTACCATAAAAATCAGTCCTTCTTAAGAAGGGACTAAGGAAAAGGCAAGCCACATACTAGATAGCCAGTCTAGGAATAGCGGAGGGTAGGTTAATTGACTAGCCTAACCCCTAGCTGCCTTTGACCAATCCTTAACTAGACCAAGCCATCGTTTGAGCTACGTAGAATCCAAGGTTAACTGGATGTATGAGGGATCCTTTACACTTCTAAATTTTAGGTATGGGTTGCTTTCTGTACAAGGTGGGTTAGCCGTATCATATATATATATATATATATATATATATATATATATATGAGCTGAAATCCTTCGGCCATCCGTTCATATGGCTTGCACTACATTACATGTTAGCGGGAGGCATCTGGATGGCCAGAGAAATCCACATTATGTGTGTGTGTGTTAAGAATCTGCCAATAAAAAACTGCTATCACATGAACATGAGCGACAATTTATGATTCAACAACGGTTCATGTTTTTTTTTTTCCAAAAAAGATGTATGGTGCTTTTAGCGATGGGTTTTTGATTTTTAGTCATCAAACAACATCCATTCTATCCTACTCGATGTTATATATATAGGAGCTGAAATCTTCTGCCATCCATCTATCCAGCTTGCACTACATGTTAGCTGGAGGCATCTGGATAGCCAGAGAAATCCACATTATATGTGTGTGTGTGTGTGTTGTTAGATAACTAAAAAATAAGAATCTGTCACTCAAAAACTGCTATCACATGAACATTAGCGACAATTTATGATGCAACAACGATTCATGGTTTTTTGTTAAAAAGGATATATGGTGCTTTTAGCAATGGCTTTTTAATTTTTAGTTATCAAACAACATCTGGCACAACAACATCCATTCTATTCTATTGGATGTTGCCAGATGACTACAATTTAAAATTTTGTCGCTAAAAGATTTCACTATATTGGCATTAGCAATGTCACCCGTACTGGTATGGCAGTACACCGATTCTGGTACAGCAGTATGCCTTGGTATGGTTTGGATCAGTTATGAGTCAGAACCAATCCAAACCACTTTAAATGAACCTATTTTCTCTTGACACCTCTTCCTCCTTCCTTATCTTCATACAACATATCTCTAGTAAAAATGACATCTGTTTCTTATATTTATGTTACTTTTTTTGCTAATTTCATGTATATAATTAATTTAAAATGTATAACTATTGCCGTACTATTGTACTAGGATTGGCAAAAACGCTGTACCCGTACCAGCACCTGTACCTGTACCTATGTGACATAGGGCATAAGGGATGGTTTTTGGTACTTGATGGTTTATGGTAGCTTTATTTCAATGACACATTTTTAAATTTTAGTTTTCCGACAAGCATATGACATCCAAAAATATTGACTTTTTTTTTATATATATATATATCCATGTAATTCAACTCTTGTAAAAATAAAACGTATAAAAATTGAAAAAAATCCATGGGATAATAAAAAAATCTTTCAGTAATCTGACAACATTTAGCATATGGTAGATTAGAATCTGTCACTGTATATGTGTGCATGATAAATTGAATCTGCCTACTGCCATATGTTTTAATTTCTAATATATATATATTGTCTTCATGGGGGCTGTTGTTTGCTTTTTACAAAAATATGCTAGTTTTTTTTTTTGGGTGTAAATTCGAGCATGTTTGGGGCAGACATGTAAGTGGTTTGCAAGTGACTTTCGTGGGCGACTGAATTCCTCTCTGTTTTGTGAGAGAGAAATCCAGCCATCCATTTCTTATCATATTTTTCCTTAGTGCGTTGGTGATAATTAGTCATTGGACTTGAACAAGAGTAAGGGCATGTGTAGGTCTTTGTTTTCCCTTCTTTTATCTTTTTCTTGTGGTTCGCTTTTCAGGCAATTGGGAGTTTGAAAAGTAGGGGAGGATGCTAACGTCAGCGGCACCATTTGGAGTTGTTCGATGCAGCATTCTGAGGGGCAGCGAGGGAGTCGCTGCTGGGAGGGGCTTCCCTTCCTTCTTGCCCACAGAGGTCGAGAAGATCCAGGATCAGACCACACGGGACATGGCTCAGAGGATTGAGAGAGTTCCAGTCAAGGTCAACTCTCTCTCTCTCTCTTTCTTTTGTGATTTTTTTAATTAGTAAATTTTCTGGAAGTTGTTTTGCCTTTTTTTCCCTTTTACATTCTTTAATTTATCACCTCTTCCATTCCCTCTTTAGTAAATTCTTACATACAATGTTATATATTTTTGAAATAACATATCACCTACAACATGTGTAGCATTATTCGTAATAACCTATATAAGTTTGCAAGCCCAAGTTCTTGTACAACATTATCAAAAACATTGAACAAAATCTTAATGGTTTTAGGAACATTAGACATATCAAGAGATTTCAAGAACATTGTAACTTTGGGGCAATAAACAAGAAAATTTACAAGTGTTCTTTGATTGTATATCAATCCATCAGTCTGCCATAATGCTACAGTTTGTTCCTTCCAAGTTGATCTCGATTCATCGCAATATTCCTTTACTTCTTCCATTGTAGCATCAAGAGTTTTGTTTCTCAATTGATGATATGAGGACATTTTAAATCCAAGGCCTATAGAAGCACTCTCAGAAGCAGCCTCATGGACTGTGTGGCTGAGAACCCAAAGTAGCAAACATTTGATTCTTATTGGCTTGCCCAAAATTGCATTATGTTGTATAATCTCCTTTTAATGCATGTTCTGCAACTGCAAGTTTTTGGTATCAGTTGGTTAATATAATTATGGGTTGCAGACTAGCTTCTCCAAGAATTACATCATGAGTAGTTGTGTAAAACCATTGCAAAAGACTGAAGAGAAGCCAACTGTGCTTCTCCATGGATTTGACAGGTATGTCCAATGAATATTAATCCGCACCCATTATGCTTATTGTTTGGATGGATAAATAGTGTTTCTTGAACCTTTGTTGATGTTAAGGCTCTTCTTTCTGTTGCTGCACTGACCTGTTGCCTCCAAAAAATGAGTTCTTTTTGATGCCATAATATATGTATTGATTTGGAAGTTGCAGCTCTTGCTTAGAATGGCGATACACCTTTCCTTTATTGGAGGGTGCTGGATTGGAGACATGGGCATTAGATGTTCTTGGATGGGGATTCTCTGATCTGGGTATTATAGTTCATCTCCTACTATTTAAATTATCTGTAGAAATGTCATCCCTTCACTAAGTGAAGTATACAGTATACTCATTCTTGTTAAACTGACTTGTTTGCTGTTATTTGCTATGTATTTTGTTGGAAAAGAACAACTTCCACCCTGTGATGTGGTCTCCAAGCGCGAGCACTTATATCAGGTATGTCCTCTTTTTCAGTGAGAAAAATCCTAGGACTTTCCTCTGCTACTTCTTTATGGTTGATGTCAAACCATCTTTAGTCACCTCATGGATTTCAAACTTCAGTTATCTTCAAGTTCTAATTTCTACATCTAGTGACCTCGTTTACTAGATAGTTGATTTCCTTACCAAATCTCTACTGGGGCCCTGTTACATGTCCCTGATTGACAAACTTTCAGTGATTACATTGTTGGTGTTGGGTTATTAATAACATACATGCATATATTATGTGATATATGTATATATACAGACATATATGCATACATATACCATAATATATAATTATAGGTACATATTTTTACTTTTTAGTGCAACTTTCTCTGCTTTTTCTTATTTTTTGTTAATTATTTTTATTTTTGTAATATACTAAATGCCTAAAGGCCATTTTGGTCATCAGGCCATCTAGCTGTTGGGCACACCAAAGAGATAGTTACTAACTTACTGCCCCCTCTACATATAAATAAGGGGATTCCCCATTGATATGAATCTTGGATGCATTGCTAGGGATACAAGGCACTTTTTATTGTTGTTTGGTGCGATTATATCCCTTTTGAGTGTGATCAGTGATGTCCGGCTAAAAGGGGTATAAGGTGTTCTTTACATCTTAGAGTTTGCTGCGCTAACATCTCGCTGAAGGCTCGTTGAAAGCGAACGTCAGGCAGATGGTTTGGACACGATTAAGAGGGTGTTTTGATTCCTGGCTTTGGTCAGGATCCTCTTTTGTCTTTTGGGTTGCCTTTTCCAGGGCCGTAAGGTGCTGTTTTTTGTTCTTGGAGATAGGTTCAATGCTGTCTAGGTTGTCAAGCTGGTCGATGCTCAGCATCCCCACTTTTTTGTGCTTGTAAATATCTTTTCTTTCTGAATAAAGGTGGGGCAACCCCCAGCATACTTTCCCTTGGAAGTATTAAGATTGATTTGGCATTTTTTGAGAGACATCTTTCAAGTTTTGATTCAAAGTCATTTGCAATGGCTTGCATCTTTACAAAACGTATGTGTCAGTTGGCAACAGTTTTCTGGTGACAAATGGTTGTCCTTAGATGAGTTTACTCTGTGTTCTTATCCATCTGCTCCATTCTTTGCTTCATCTTCTTATGTTTTGCGTGCAGTTTTGGAGATCACACATCAAAAGGCCCATGGTGTTAGTTGGCCCAAGCCTTGGTGCTGCCATTGCCATTGATTTGGCAGTCTCCCACCCTGAAGCAGTGAGTATCCTTCTTTCTCTACCAGCTTCAATTCCGTTAAGCACAAGTGTTTGCCAATTCCTATCCCCAGCTAACCACTGATGCATTTCAGGTCACTTGTAATAGGCCTGCAAACATCGTTAAAGTTTATACATTTGAGAGTTCACAATTATTTTTGGATTCAGATCACTGTAGTAATATGTAGGCATGCATTTGTTCAGGTCTGTACTTGTCTACTTTAATCTGGATCAGCATTTAAGTTGGATCTGGATTAAAGTCCAGTTTGAATATATATTATGTGCACGTATTATTTCATAAGTTGTTAACCAGTTCTACTTATCCACTGCTAGACCTATACTCTCCTTATTGGACTTTATCTGGATCTGGACTGCATGGTGGTGTTTCAGATTAAAAAATTGAATCCAAAAGGGCTTTTTTTTTTCTTGCTTTCACCTTGGAAAAAGAAAAGTTTGTTCCCTCTCTTGCTCTGTCTTTTTCTTTTCTGGGGATTATTTCGTTATGGTGTTGTAGTTGCTAGTAAAAACTAAGAAGACATAATTGATCTTGTTATTTTTGTTATGGTGAGCCCTGCAAAAAGAAAAAAAGAAAAGGCAAATAGAGGAAAGAGGAGGAGGAGGAGGAGAAAGGAGGAGGGAGGAGGAGAAAGGAGGAGGGAGGAAGAAGGATGAAGCAGAGGATGAGGAGGGAAAAGTACATACCTGATGGCAAAAGAGGAAATTGAAAACAGCCGCACTGATGAGGTGTGGATAAAATCATAAAACTCAAAAATACAGATAAATCCCTCATCTGCTGTAAAATCTGTGCCCATCAAATGCCCCCTTGACATCGAGAGAGCAAATACTTTATGCCACTCTTTGCAACGTATTTCACGTGAAAAACATGTTTTTTTTATTAAACATGCTATACTGATGCAATGTTTATTAGTCTTTTGACTTTGTTCTCTTCTAAGTTTTCGTATTTCTAATAGAATCTGTACAGAAACTATCTGGATTAAGTGCACAATTGAATTGATAAGGTCCTAGTATTGTATTAGAAAGAATGTCCTTATGTATGTTATCAGTATTATCTTCACTTTCTGAAAAATGGCAGCGGATTTTTGTTGATAAATGACCTTGGTCATGGATTGATGTGTTTTAACTTTGATATCCAGGTATCAGAGTTGGTATTGATTGATGCAAGTGTGTATGCAAAAGGTACAGGTCGGCTTTCCAAATTACCAAGGTTTGCAGCCTATGCTGGGGTGAGTCACTTAATAGCAAAAGTTTAAGATAGTAAGACAAGCGTTTATCTAATTAATGAATATTACTGGGTTCTTCATATATTCCAGCTGCAATTTCATGTTTATGTCAATTCATCTCCTTGGTAACTATTTTTGGAATAGTATACCTTCATTGCCTTCTAATCATCGGAGATGGTGAAGAAAACCTGTCTGATTTTACATACATAACCATGTTGATTTTCGTCCTTCTTCCATGAACTTGGTATATCTTTTCTCTTTGTTTTTTTTTTTCCTATTTATGATCTTCCACTTTTAAATTACTGTATCTATGTCACATGGACTCAACAAAATAGCAGTGGCACCTGCATTGATGTGATGCAGGTGCGAGTGTGGGTGTGGATGCAGCTCTGAGATGACACTAAAACAACACCAAAACACAATTGATGCACGTTCGGTGTAGTTAACTGCACCAGTTCAAATATGTCTCTTTTCTGGATTGTGCCATGTTGAGGACAATTTATGATAATTTTTGTTTGTTTTGCTGCTTAAGCTTAGTTAAGGTCTCTACAAACCTATATTCTCCAGCTACAGCTCCAGCAACCTCCAACAGCCTTTTCCGGCAATTGTGACCTCCCAACAAACAGCTGAAATCCCTCAACCAGCGGCAACTCCCTTACTTCTCGCACACTGTGTGTGACTATGACAGCCTCCATCCGGCAACAACTTCCTTTCAACAACAGCTCCCTTTTAGCTAAAGCTCCAGTGAGGTCTTTTTTTTTTCTCCTCCAGCAAAGAAATCTCATATAAAATTAGGGGTTTCGATTCTTCTTGTTTATTTGGTATTTTTTGGTTCTTTGTTATTAAATTGTGTTGCTTAATCTAATTTCTGCTCAAATATTTCTTCGTAAATTTGTTGATTGATTTTGTTAGATTGATCATTTTTACTTAATGTTGTTGGCTCTTGTTTGGTCACATTTTTAGGAATGTTTAACATGTATTTTTAAATTGTATTATCAAATAATTTTTCGTAAATTTGTTGATTGATCCCACTAGATTGATCTTTCTGTTCTAGTTTTTCATTTTAGATTCGGCTCTTGTTTGTTCGCTGGTTAGCATGTATTTTTTTGGATTAGTTTTATAGTTTTACTTGAAACCCTCTTTAGGCTTTGATTCAATCAAAAGTTCTTTTTACTTTCTGTTTTAACTTTTACAGTTTTATTTCTATGCAGTTTTAGTGTTTTTCCATAGATGTTTGGTTCAATCTTTGTCTTAGAATTTTTTGAGAGTTATACAATTTTGTTTTTCTTTGTGATCATTAGGTATTCGTTTGCGCTAATTTATTGAGCATTGATATAGAAAGCCAAAAGTAAGGCAGCTTTTATATTTTAAAATATACTGGTGAATTTGATGATCATATGACATGTAGAAATATGCAACGGAAGAGAGAAATAGAGAATAAACACACGATATACGTGGAAAACCTCAAAGAAGAGGTGAAAAACCACGGCGAAACTCTAACCTAGGGGCAAAACCGCAACCCTAGGAGAGAGAAGATTATTCCACTTAATCAACAAATTTTACAATAAGTGGAGATAATAAGAGAGAGAGGTAGAGAGCCCCGTCTAGGGTACTGAGCCAGCCTCGGTATTCGTGCCCATGGGACCGGGTCCATATCCAGACCCGGTTCCCTATACAAGATATTCTAACACTCCCCCTCAAGCTTGGCATACATGTCAAACATGCCAAGCTTGCTCACATTCTTTTCAAATTGAGATGTACATAAAGCTTTGGTTAAAACATCTGTAATTTGATCTTCAGACTTCATATAAGGCAGAATCAACTCCTTTGAATCGATGCGTTCCCGTATGAAGTGGCGATCAATCTCCACATGTTTGGTTCTGTCATGCAGGACGGGATTATTTGCAAGGTTAATCGCAGACTTGTTGTCGCAGTACATCTTCATCTTCTCTTCCATTTCAACTCCAATATCTGCTAGAAGAATCTTCGACCATAACATTTCTGTAACTCCCATAGCAACCGCCCTGTATTCAGCCTCAGCACTGGATCTAGAACAAACTTCCTGCCTTTTGCTTCTCCATACAACCAGATTACACCCCAGAAAGATGCAGTACCCTGTGGTAGACCTTCTAGTATCAGTGCACCCTGCCCAATCTGCGTCAGAGTATCCTTCAATATTAAGTTGGTCTTGCTGAAAATACAGTAATCCTTTCCCTGGGTCATTCTTCAGGTACCCCAACACTCTTTCTGCACTCTTCCAGTGACAATCAGTAGGAGCATGCATAAACTGACTCAGCACATTCACAACATAAGTGATATCAGGGCGAGTAAGGGTAAGATAGATGAGCTTACTAACCAACCTCTGATACCGTCCTTTTCCTTTCTCATCCAGGATGTTGCCAGTTTTGATGCTTATCTTCATACCAGACTCCATTGGAGTTAGAAATGGCCTACATCCAAGTTTACCTGTCTCCTTTAAGAGATCCAAAGTGTACTTCCTTTGGCTCTTAATAAGCCCTGTCTCTGATCGAGCAATCTCTATCCCCAGAAAGTACCTTAGTTTACCCAGATCTTTCAGATCAAATTCAGCAGCTAGCTTCTCCTTCATCTTCTTTTTCTCTTCTTCATCGTCACCTGTGACAATCATATCATCAACATATACAAGAAGAAGACTCACCATACCATTTTTCTACTTAATGAATAGGGTGTGATCACCATTTCCTTGTTTGTATCCATTAGTCTTCATCACTATCCTCAGTCTTTCAAACCATGCTCTAGGGGACTGCTTTAGTCCATACAAGGCTTTCTTGAGATGACAACATTTTCTGCTTTGGGAATATCCAGGAGGCATGTTCATATAGACCTCTTCTTCTAAATGGCCGTTCAAGAATGCGTTCTTGACATCAAGCTGGTCCATGCTCCACTTCTTTTGCACAGCAAGTGCTAAGATAACCCTCACGGTTTTCAGTTTAGCAACAGGGGCAAAAGTTTCAAGATAATCAATACCATATTTTTGGCTGAACCCCGTTGCACAGTACCATCAGGTTTGTACTTCATACTAAACACCCACTTAGAACCAACTAAATGAGTGCCCTTGGGAATATCAACTACTTCCCACGTGCTGTTCTTTGCCAAGGCATTCATCTCCTCTGTCATGGCCTGTAGCCATTTAGGATCCTCTGTGGCATCTTCCACACACCTGGGAATCACAGACTTAGACAAGGATGTAATAAAACATTTGTAATCCTTACTAAGTTTCGCATAAGAGACAAATCTCTGAATAGGGTGAGAAGTACATGATCTGGTGCCCTTGCGCAAGGCGATGGGAAGCTCTTCATCTATTGGACTTGGGTCATTCGGGAAACTCACAGGATTAGGATTAGTTACATCAACATCTTCAACCACATCTGTCTTCTTTCTGCTGTACACCTGGCCGAACAGATGATCACGGGCTGTGGGCTGATCATTCACAGAGTTCCCTCCCACATGGCTGTCGCTATCACCTCTGACTATCTCTGCCACACTGTGACTAACTTTGTACTCCAAAAAATCCATAAACTGAATCTGGTCTGAGGAATACTCTTCCACACTGTTTCCTATACACTCCCCCTGAAGAGGATTCACAGGAAAATACGCCTCATGTTCATGAAAGGTAACATCCCGAGAGACATAAATCTTGGAGGTAGTAGGGTCAAGACACTTATATCCCTTCTGAGTTGAAGAATACCCCAAGAAGACAGCTTTGATAGACCGAGGATCAAGTTTCTTAAGGGTTGGACTATGGTCATGAACAAAGCAAGTACACCCAAATACCCGAGGAGTAAGAGGCCAAGGGTTATGAGTGGGCTTGAGGACAGAGTAGGGAGAACGACCATTCAACACACGAGTAGGCATACGGTTAATCAGATGGGCACTAGTGAGAAGAGCATCACCCCAGTAGCGCTTAGGAACATGCCTATGGAAGAGTCTACCTCAACATTCTACTGGTAGTAGATATACAAATTCATTAACCAGTTTGTGATCCCATTTACAAATGTCGATCTAAATTTGGTTCTTTTGACCCTCCAGTTATGCTTATTCTTTATCTCAAGGCTGAGTAATTTATTTATTATGGATGCTGAATCATAAAGTAATTGGATGTGAACATAATTTACTATCCCCTTTTGTTAACTGATTATAATGTGCTGGAATATCTGAATCATTGTGCTTTTAAGAATATTTGGTTAAACCTGATTTTGATGTGCTTAAATTTTTTCATAGGTTTCCATATTGAAGAGTCTACCTCTGAGGTTTGTCGTTGGCCTGGGAACATTCAATAGCGGCTCAATCTTCTCCATTTATGATAGAACTATTGTAAGCATTTTCTACACTTTGTAACTTTTTTGATGCTCTTCATTCTAATATATGTATTGCTATAGTTAATTTAAGAATGTTAAATTGAAAATGGATATTATTTTATTATAATTGGAAGTGCCACATGGTTTTATGCACCTGGGTGAGCGTAATGTTTATTGACCAAGTTGTGGTTGTCGAATGGAAAAAAAAGAAAAAAGAAAAAAAGGAAACACAACATGGAAACTGATCTGAGCTTATAATGCAAATTTTTCATATCATGCTGAAAATATATGTTAAGGTGACAAGTTTCATTTATTCATATATGTTTTTTCCTTAATCAGGTGGGAAGCCTGCATTGCTTACTTCCTTGGTGGGAAGATGCAACTGTGGATTTTATGCTTAGTGGGGGTTACAATGTCATTTCTCAGATTAATCAGGTGCAATAAATGTCTAAAATCCTTATCTAATGAATTATTGTTGATTTTAATGTCATGTTTTTTTGTGACTTGCATAGCTTGTCTCGTCCTTCTGCTTGGGCCTTTCTTCACCTGTGCCAAGCTGTGGCAGGCCAGATTTGTGCTGACCCTCACATGAATGTCAAAGTCCACGTATAAAATGCATGTGAACCCTTGTCTGGTGTTTCTATGGTAGATAACCAGAAAACATATGGTTTAATCAAAGATATGATCAAATTTGGGAGGAGAAGAAGAAGGTTTTGTCTCTCTAGAAGGAAGAAGGGGGAAAACCATAGTTGCCAATATTATTACCGGTGGTTCCTGGGAAGCTTCAAGGGTTCTAGAAAATACAAAAGAACATTTAAAAGTTTCATTATAGGCAGGAATCATGTTCATATTTCCTTGCAAAGACTACAAAAAGGTATTAGATTGGATCTGAAAAATAAAATAGGTAAGAAAGGAAGGGGTTTAAACTACTTTAAACTTTATATAAAAAAATGATTTTGAAAAAAAAAAATTATGAATGATGTCGTGATAATATTGTCATATTTATCATGATTTAAGATATTTTGATCTCCTCAACGAAATTTCCAGTTGTTATGGGAGAAAGCTTTAGATTGGTAAAATCTTTATAGGGATATCTCAAATTATCACCTATTTAGCATTGATGTCTGGAGAAAGGAAAAAAAAGGGCAGGGTGCTGCTTCAAGCAAGCCCGTGTTTACGGTGTAACTTTTTTTATTTGTTTCCAATCTTTTTTCTTAAATCTAACCTTTAGTTGTATAATTTTTTTTTTCTTGAGTGAAGATCAACTTTTCAATTGATGACATCCAATGTGTATCAAGGTTTTTGGGGTGATCCAAAACTGAAGTGCTCAAAATCTGTCAAATTCTATTCTAAGAAAGCATGCATTTTTGGCTAAAAGCCATTGACAAAGAGTTGAGTTATAAGTTGTGATTATGTTGGCATGATGTGAACTTATTTTCCAACTGCCTTGAACCTATTCTGATTCAGTAACGGGGCCTCTAGAATGACAAACTTTCTGAACTCAACCCAACTTCATCATTGAACCAGGTTTATGTTCAGATGGGTATAAATATCTGCAATCAAATAGCTCAAGGAGCAAGCCGAAGAATAGCAGTTTGTGTATTTGATCTACCTGTCAATTCTGATGAATGATGATGCGATACATGTTTCACAGGTTACACAGAAGACACTTATTATCTGGGGAGAGGATGACCGGATAATTAGTACTGAGTTTGCACAGGTGAGTTACATGCAGAGTTGTATGATTTAAAAAAGGTTAGTCTAAACCACCTTGGTAATGATGCTGAGAAACTCAATATGAACTTAGTAAAGTTCATGTCATGAGTTACACTGGACGTCTCAGAAAAATTGAACTAGCTGTCTCGAGGCAATGAGACAATGGACTCCATTTGAGTAGCATGACGGCAGACAGTTTAGTTTGGTATTTTGTACTTGTGCATGACCAAACTGCACTTGGTCCTCTCCATGGTTTTCATTGTCAAACTATTGACAATACTTGAGTATTGAACTTGTAGGTTGGTTCATTATCCAGATAGTTTGAACTGAGCTTCAGCTTAGATTGAGAGCTTTCCTTTTGATGGTGAGGGCAGGCACCAAGGTTTTCAAAAATGTTCAACTTACCAATCATGCGGTCCATGTTTTGTGGTTATCCTTCAGCATGGAACTCCAGCGCCTGGTATCTTTGTAGTTCAAATGGCAATATCAAATGTATGAATGAATAGACAAGAATGCACTTTTTAATTTGCCATTATATATGCTGATTAGATATCCGGTGCTGGAAAATATTATTGACGGTTAAATGACTATCATGTGGCAGAGGTTGCATCAGGAAATAGCAAATTCGGATCTTCAGATGATTCCAGTTTGTGGGCACAGTCCTCATGTGGAGAAGCCAGAAGAGACAGCCAAGTTGATTGGGGACTTTGTGCAGGAAAAAAGGTAGCTTTGTATCCAATTTATGCATGTTTTCTCTTTGATTCTTATGTTAATGGTGCTGAATGGTTTAAAATCAACAAAAAGGTAAAGAACATTCAATAGATTTGCAAAGATATAATAAAGCAAAACTAAAATCAATAAAAAAATTGTTCAAGACAGAACAATATAAGATTCAATTAGTTCGAAAAGAATAATAAATATTTATCAACATATACAACTATTGCATAACGAAAAAAATTTAACATAACGATAATCATTTGAGTATATTCACCCTTTTGCATCCTTTTTGCCAATTCAATTTGAATAGCCGATTGAAAATTATTTTGATAATTCTTGACGAGTATATTTGATTTATAGATCTTTCCTTTTTTGGTACATGAATTCAACGCTTCGCATAGATTTTCATAGATTATTTTGTACCAAGCTTTCACAGTTCCCATGATAATTTCATCACAAATTTACTTGGTGTTGTTAGAATTTAAGGATTAGCTCTAATGGAAGTCTACATATATGTTTTTATATGTACTATCATGTTTCTTAAACTCCTAGTAGTTTCATGTATGATTTGTATATATAAATGTATGTATGTATGCATAGGCCTTTTTATATTTATTTTCCTTTTAATTTTCGTGTATTTTTCTATATATTTTTATCTTTTTTATTTACAAAAGGAACTAGCTGCTAGCCGTTGGAGCTGCCAAACAGCTAGCTCCTTTTTCTCCTTCTTCCTTTATTGCTTCTATAAATAAAGGACTTGGGTCCTTTGCTTTGGGTGGGCTTTAAGGCCTGTTTTTGTGTATTATTTGAGATTGAATACAAGTTTTCACCTCTAGTTTGAGGTTTCTCCTTTTGTGATTTCTTGCAGCGGCTGATAATTTCAAGAGTGTTATTCTTGAAGTGTTTCTATCATTAAGTTCAGGCTTGATTTACATGGTATGAGAGCCGTGGTTTGGCTCTTCGTTTGCTGATTTCCAAAGTCTTGAAAAATCAGTCCTTGATGCCTATTTGTGTAAATCAGACACTCAACTTGAGAATAGAAACACTTCAAGAATTACACTCTTAAAGATGCCTGCCGCTCCAAGAAATCACGTAAGGAGACACCTCAAAGTAGAGGTGCAAGGCTTCTTAATCTTCAATAAGATACAAAACCAGGCCTAAAAGCCTTAGCAAAGCATGTGAATAGCCATCCTTTATATAGAGGGGGACTACATTAGATGGCCAAAGAATTAGACATTGGACTAGTTCCAACAGTCTTGAAATCTAGCTGTTGGGACTAGTCAACTCCTAGTCAAAGTAAAAAAAGGTCAAAATAAGAAAACAAAAAATACATAAAGATAAAAGAAAAAATTACATAAACATCCTAAGTATCAGAATATATATATATATATATATATATATATATATATATATATATATATATATATATATATATATATATAATTTTGGGGGGGGGGGGGGGTGTTGATTAGCTCTAATGTAAGTATACATATATGTTTTTATATGTAGTATCATATATCTTAAACTCCCAGTAGTTTGATGTATGATTTGTATATATAAATATATGTATGGATGCATAGGCCTTTTTGTATTTATTTTGCTTTTAATTTTCGTACAAAAGTAACTAGGTGTTGGCTGCTCCCAACGGCTAGAAATCTAACCGTTGGAGCTGCTCAACTGCTAGCTCTTTTTTCTCCTTCTTTCTTTCTTCTATAAATAAGGAACTTGGGTCCCTTGCTTTGGATGTCTTTAAGGCTTGTTTTTGTGTATTATTTGAAATTGAATACAAGTTTTCACCTCTAGTTTGAGGTTTCTCTTTGTGTAATTTTTGAAGTAGCTGGAATCTTCGAGAGTGTGATTCTTGAAGTGTTTCTATCATTAAGTTTAGGCCTGATTTACAGGTTTTTGCCTTTTAAAATTAATTTTAATATGTTTTTTGTAACTTTTTAATATCTTTCAATTATATTTTCTATTTTAGTATGTACCCTTTATTGCTTATGGTCGATATTTTACCTTCCCAGATGTAGTCGAGACATGATATTCTGCCCCATAAACCTTCCGTCCGTAGTGGTGACAATGGTGCGCAGTTTGTTTGTTCTTTGTATATCTATGCAAAACACGAGCAGGAACTCAGTAGCAAAGGTTCCAGGTCTCATTCTGATATATTGATATCCTCAAATCCATGAATTGGTTTTTGGAAGGTCATCACGGCAGGAAAGTGGTGTGACCTGCTCTGTGTATGAAAATATAAATGATTGCNATAAATGATTGCCGTAGGTTTCTAATATCAAAAGGAGCAAAATAGCCACAATGTGTTTAGTTGTTGAGGGTATACTTCCGTGGCCACGATATTTTTTTTCCCTTTAATTGTTCATAAAATGTGCATTAGATCTTCATTCCAACCATCGTTCACCTTGAAATCTGATGGTTGCTAAACTGACAGCTTTGATATTTTGGTTTTTGATAAAAACAGTTAAGATTGGTCGACCCATCTAAGATGGTTGGATAGAAGATCTCCAAAGTTCAAGAATGATAGGAATTGAATTCCCGGGGTTCATCTCTCATGAAATGATATGGTCCTCAGGCTGGGTTTCCTACATTCTCCATTATGTCATGTCCGTCTCAAGGCGATGCTGAGATTGATGGGTACATATCTATTTAATCAATGTGGCCATGAAATATTCTTGAAACGCAGTGCAAATTAATTCTTTCTGTTATTTTTTTACACCATGATTTTTGTGTAACATCTGACCTGGAAGCTTGGATGGGGAAGGGAAGATTGTAGAAACAATCAATCAGCGGCACAATATGCAAATCTTGATGTGCCAGTTCTAGCACCAACTGGAGAAATTGGAGGTTTTTTTTTTATTGACAACTTGATTTTGTTTTTAGAGCCACCTGATCTAATGTATTCAGTGGTTGATCTGGCACGAGTAGAGCTAGGCATTGGCCTGGGGTGGCGGGCCTGGCCTGACGCATGATAAGGCCGGGTGGTGTGACCCTTCCTAGGACCATGTACTTCCCTACTACTCACATAGAATGTGGCTACAAGGAATCCCAGAGAGAGGCAAGGTTAAATGCTGTTCTTTAGATCGCTCTGAGTTCTAGCCCTTGGTTTCTATTCTATCCATCAGTTTAATATCTGCCAGAGATTTGAGAAGCAAGGGAGATCGAGAAGATGCATAGGGAACAACTAATGACATACTTGCACTCAACCATCCAACTATATAGAAATGTTTGCCTAATTAATAGACAGCTGAAAAAAGTCACGTTGGTTAAATAAGATCTCATGAAACAGGCTGGTAAATAACATTATATGGTCATAGTTAATTAATCAAGCATATATAATATCTGTTTTCTTCTTCACGTAGTGTTTCCGCCATTTTCCCCTTAACGAGCATCTAAAATGACTTTCACCATTCCTTTGTCCTGCGTTCGTGATGCTTTTTCCTATTTCTTATTGTACATATTCATCCGGCATTCATCAATTTCATTCTTCGAATTGATTCTTTACTTTGCATGTTTGCATGCATGTCTACTGAATGACCCCTCTTTCCTGGACAGCCCTAGTAGTATATAAAAGTTTGCCAAGCTCCCGATCAAATATTTAGATACATTAGAAAAGTGGTAGAATTCGACAATATCAGAAGTTATCCACTTGAGCATTTTACTTCAAGAAAGAGAAAAACTACAAGAGGCATTTCTGGTCATCAAAAAACTTGGTTTCCTGAAGACCAAATTTTATGAAAACCTGGATAAAAAAACCCAGCTTCTAAAATCTAGTTTGGATGTTCGAATGATAGGACAAAAAGTTGGGAAAGGGGGATCAAAGTCAGTTTTACTGGAAAAACTTCCGGGGAGGCCGGTTTTTCAGGCAACCAGATTTTGCTGAAATTGGGTTTTATAATCCAATCTTAATGTCATCCAAATGTTCTCAAGATGGTGTTTTGGAGTCTAAACCAGGCCTCCCTCCACAACCGGGTTTTAGGCTGTCATTCAGACGCCCCTGTATTCTTTAAGAGCAGTGCATGGTTTAATTTAAATCATGGTGAACATGTATGTGATCTCTAGAGGCTAACAACTCATATGTTCCTTTTCAATTAATGTTCGTAATGAAAGATTTCTATACAGTCATGAGCCACCAAGACTACCGCTCCCGTGGGAATGCTCTACTAGAATACTAAACAAACCTAAAATACTTGATATTTCATGAGGAGAAGAAAAGAAATTAAGTCTAACTAAATAGTTTGTTTGTCATAAACAAAACCATCACAGTAAAGTACACGCATGAATAGCTAATAAAAAGAACTCCTAACCTAGAGGGAGGGAGGACAGAGGGAAATGTATAGACAAATGATAAACTAAAGAGAAGATAAATAAAGTAAGAGAGAAACATAGGATACACAACCACGATCATTTGGCAGGAACTTGATTTAAACAACTAAAGAGACGAGAAATTGCAGAAGAAAATTAAACCAACTCCGATGCTTATACGACCATGCCAAGTCTGAGAAAACCAGTTAAGGCACCTCCGAGGTTGAAGTTATCCTCTTTAGTACCGGATGAGTTATGGGCTGTCTCATGTTTGCTTAGGATGACTTAATCTGCCCGTCTGATCTCACTGTTCTTGGAGGAATGAACTTTCTTCGTCTATGTCGATTTCTTCCATCATGTTACAGACCATGGCCATGTCCGGTCTCTTGTCCAAGCTTGTCTCGGTGCAGAGAAGGCCTATTTCTAGCAAGCGGCTTATTTGACTAGGCACAGTGTTTGAGTCCTGAATTATCTCCGGATCAAACACGTCGTTTGTCCGGTCCTCTGCAATTGTGGACCGGACCCAGAGGGGCAGGTCTACGCCTCCCTTGCCATGGTTGACGTAATATGATGGAAACTTGCCGGTGATGATCTCGAGTATGACTACGCCGAGACTCCAGACATCAGATTTCCGGCAAACTTGCCGAAACTGCATGAACTCCGGAGACCGGAAAGATGCCATGTTCTGGTGCACAAGCGTAGGATTGATCAAGGGTGAAAAGCCATAGTCGGCTACGAGCGGTTCACAGTCGTCAAGGAATAGCACGTTGGTGGACTTCAGGTTGCCGTGGGGAAGATCGGCGTCACTGAGTTCCGAATGGAGGTGGGCCATTCCTCGGGCGATGCCTTGAATGATTTTGATTCTGGTTGGCCATTCGAGAGCTGTCCGATGCGGTCCTCGATCACCTGAAATTGGAGACAAAATGTGAGAGACTGAAACAACAACACACCATTGAAAAACACACTGTGCTTCAGTGGGTTCAAATAGATTAAGTAGAAATTAAAAAGGTTGGCTTTTATCTATTCCCTGGCAAAAAACAGATCAGATAAACCCCACGTGTTTGGGGTTCTATCATGCCGCTCGATGCAAATGCATTGGGCTACATGTGTGAGACTAGAGCATGCAGATAGAAATTCATATATATACACACACACACACACACACACAAATATGAAGATTTAAATTTGCCGAATGCTGAATATTACTGGATTGCTAAAAATTAAAAATCTTTCACTAAAAGTACTGTAAATTGTTGCTAAAAATATAATAAACTATTGTTACACCATAAAACATTACAAATACTCCTGTTGCAACACATTTTTAATTTTTAATCTTGTAGCAACATTGAGTGTCCGAGATATATATATATATATACCACTAGCTTAGGGAGAAAACAAGACCATCAAAAATTGATTGCTAAAGTTTTCTTTTGCATAATCTTACCATATAAAGTATGATCTTACTAGTGTTTTAACAAGAATGGTATACTAATTTTTGAGCTTAACATGTTTTTCTAGTAATAAAAAAGTGAACAACTCTGATGACGTCAAAACTTTTAAGGTAAAAATAAGTGTTTTTCTTAAAAAAATAAATGAAAACATGTTTTATGTTCAATTACTACTTATAAACATAGTAGAATGTTTAACAAGAATTTTTAGTAGTTACAAAATATATGACTACGGACTCTCTAGTTTTGCTTTGTGTTCCAAACACGTTTCAATTCCATATTTGTTGTCCAAGTCAAGGTTTACTCTAAAACCGTGAACGAGCGAACAGTCGAACCTTTTAGAGTTGCCATTGAAATAACATTTTACTTGTTCTAGCTCTCTGTTGGCAATGGTACCAAATCTTTCTCTCTCTCTTGCAAACACACTACATAAAATATTAGGTCAAAGACAGAATCTAGACTACATATCTCATTAAAAAATATTTTAAACAAAAGATAACCACGCTAGTTAACATGCCTTGAATGCTAAGTCAGTATTAAGCACACCTTAATTCAAGTTGTTTTTTTGAAACGTATAATTCTGTTTTACTATCAAAATTTTGATATTATAAGACCCGCCCTTTTTGATAAAAACATTTGAATTTAAAAGGTGACCGACTTACTATATATTTTCCATCAAGTCATTCTTACCTTCATATTTATAAACTCAGATTTCACAGAAAATATAATACGCTAAATTTTATCATGATACTGCATATGCTTACTTTTTCCATTTTTCATTTTCTTGAGTACTCTATGGCATTCAAAGAGAAAAAAGCTTCCAATAGGATTCATGGAGAACACACAAAATTTAGATCATGAATGTGCCATTTACTTTCCTTTACAAAGAAGGCAACACTAAAAATGCACAGATTTTCTAGGATACACCCTTCTTGTAGCACCGAAGTGAAGGCTGGAACATGTTTTTTTAAAAAATATTTCTATTTATCTTTGGCATGGGTGCGAAGTTTAGGGAAATTTTCATTTTTGAAGGAACCTTCTTGGTGTAATACGTCAAATTAGGCCTCATATGCTAATTTTCCTTATAAGAACTTTACAGTTTCTTGGAAATGCTAGACTGAGGCCTCATTAAGTTAAAATATGTCACATTTGGAACAAGTTTATGTATTATCTCTGTTAGTATTGTCCACTAGTTTTTATTTGACTTAAAAGAAAGGAAAAGACGAATTGAATTGTGTAAATTTGGACAAATTATAAATGTACAAATTTAAGCATATAATACCGTAAAAAGTTTTAGAAAATCTGCACAAAACGAGAGATGACATACTTTTCTAAATTATCTTAGACCTAGCATACTTTTCCAAATTATCCTTGGTAATGAAAATTTGTGATATCCAGTATATTTGTGATATTGGTATTATATTACAAACAATTCTACAATTGTATGTTACCTTTTTCTTGCACCTGTTTTGAATTTGACCCGAAATATATCTTTTATTTTCAGTTGAATATAAATTTGTGCAAACCATGTTTTATAAGATGTATTTAACAGATAACTTAATTCGAAGCAAAATATTGATATATGAGTGTGTCCCATTATTAATCCTTTGAAGGCCAAGTGTCCTTCCAAATATTTATTCGTCTCTTTGTTTTCCTTACCGTGTATGAGGAGGAGCAGGTTGCCATGAGTTGCGTATTCATACACCAGCAGCTTCTCCTCTGTACGGTAGTGATACGCCGTCGGCGGCAGAATATTCGGGTGCTTAATTCCCCCGAGCCGGCATATCTTCTCGCGAAATCCTTCCTTCCCCTCCTGGTTCATGTCCTTCATCCTCTTCACCACCACCGACATGCCGTTAGTGAGCACCGCCTTGTAGGACGATCCCAAGGCACCGCTGCCGAGAACTTCAGCTGCTGCTTTCATGAGATCCATGAGAGCAAACGACCGCTGCTTCCCCTCGTCGTCCCGCACAAACACTAGTTCCGGTGCCCCAGTCGATGGCGCTGATGAGGACGCCGGTTGCGGCTGCGGCGGCGGTGGTGCTACCTGATCAGCTTGTGGAGACATCGACGGTGATGACGAACGCGCCGGCGACGGTGACGCATTCATCTCCTCTGCCTTCTCCTCGTCATGAATGTGAGGAGGCGCGGGCACTGATACCATATGCTTCCGCTGCTCGACAATGCTGTTTCTGCTCCCATACGCAGGCTCGAGCTTCGAACCGCTCTTTTGTTGTCTTTTTCTGGATGAACACGATAGGCCGCACAAGATCAGAACTGCCAGCACCAACACGATGAGGACCATTGTCTTGTGGGAACGTGAGGGCGGCGCCATCGGAGGAGGAGGAGGAGGAAGAGGAGGAGGAGTACTGCTGCCACCATTCTGTAATGCGGCCTGGCATGCGTTTCCATTGAAGCACAGGCCAGGGTTCCCGGAAAAGCAGCTGGAATCAAACTTGGCCGCCATTTCCGGAGGGACGTCCCCCTCGAGGCGGTTGTTCGACACATTGAAGGACGCAATAGAGGGCTGAAGGAACGATGGCAGCTTCCCTGAGAAGGCATTGTTCTCGAGGCGGATCTCAATAAGGTGCCGGAGCGAGGTCAGGGAGGAGGGAATGGGGCCTGAGAAGTTGTTTCCGGCAAGCCACAGCTTCTTGAGGGAGTCCATTCCCGCAAACGCATCGTCCGGTATGGCGCCGGAGAAACGGTTGCCGTGGAGGAAGATAGCCTTGAGCTTTCCAGCGCCGCTGAATGCAGGCAACAGGCCGGAGAAGTCGTTGCCATCGAAACTGACATAGCGGAGGCCGGTGAGCTGTTGAAGGGCATCGACGTCAATGGTGCCGGCGAGGCTGAGGCGGCTGAGGCGCAGACCCGTGACGATCCCGTGGAAGCAGATCACGCCCCGCCACCCGGCCGAGCAGGGGTCGCCGCCGGCCACCCAGGAAGAGAGGGCTCCCGCGTTCTGGACGGACTTCTTCAGCTGGAGGAGGGCATCGGCCTGCGTCAAGGAGCAGGCGATGTCAGCCCAGCTGAAGAGGAGAAAGAGGAAGAGGATGGAGGAGGCAGCGGCCATTTTTTCCTCCATATTGGTGGCCGAGCACTCGCCGCCGCTCTGCTCCTCTCTCTCTTTCTCCCCGACTCTCTCTCTCTTGCGTTCTTTTATTCATCTCCCCGTGATTTGTTTTCCTATTTTTGTTGGATTTAGGGGCAGCGATTCGTGTTTGGGTAGTGCAATGGGTTGGGCATCACGCTGTTCCGACCTAAAGATAGCACGATAACGGAAAGAGATGTCGAGTTTTTGCCGGTTGGCAGAGTTCAACGTAAAAGCAGGAGTCAGGTTGTTCCGAGCGTGAGAGACACGAATTATAAAACTTGAAAAAAAGTTGACATGAGTCCAATGAAAGACATGAGATTTCGAATCGAATATATAAGTTTGTTGGATGTTGATATGTTAAGGTTTGAATTTATATAAGTCTATTGGATGCAGGAGATTTTTCTTAGGGGCGGCCAAACGATCCAATGAAATATATTATAATTATATATATATATATATATATATATATATATATATAATAACTGTTTGGAACATGAAATTTAAACATGAAAACCCTGAAATTTAAATTTAAAATAAACAATAAGATTTAAATATATCAAAATAATCAAACTCAAAACATAAAAAAAATAAGGGGACCAGAGTCCTATATGTTCAACAGATCAGATCTGGAGGATGCAAAATTACATTCTACAAACATTTTAACTACGTCGGGGTTCCTTCTCTTGGATCATATGAATTAAAGCTTTAAAAGTGAGTCAAAACAAAGTTGAATTGGCAATTAGGTTTATTAACTATAACATGCACCTTTTTCCAAAATCAAAGCGGGGTTAAGGCCCCTTCCAGCCCTCCTTTATTTAGATAACACTCTTAAACAACTTAATTAGTTTTATGACAAGTTAAAAATAACTTTTGCCTACAAAAGTGTGGGAGGCAGGTTATTAAGGTTCTTTATGAAAATAAGATCTCAAAACTGAGTTTTAGTATACCCAGTTTTAATGTTATCTAAATGCACATGAAATGATTGGTTCAAGGCAAAACTAGGTTTTTCTTCCAAAACCTGGTTTTAAAGTATGATCAAGAGTCATTCAGTACTATAAGAATTAAGAACCCATCTGTCCTGGTATGATGATCGCATACATGAATATCTTAATTGTATATACCTAAATAAAATAAAAAATAAACGGAAAAATAGATCAAAACAAGCAAAACAATTTTATCCACAACAATGACAAAAAGCGAGTAGTAAACAAGGCATTACACAGTTTTGCTTACTCCCTGCACTGTAGGCCAGGGAGGGAGGGAGGGAGCTAGCGAGAGAGACGGCATGGCCTACGATCGCCTGTGATGTGGGCCAGGGAAGGGCAGAAGCAAGCGAGAGAGAGGGTGGAGCTGGCAATGGCCTGCGTGTGGACCAGAGAGGCAGAGACAGGGCAAGGGAGAGAGGGTGGGGCAGGGAGGCGGCTCTCGCTGTGGTTCAAAGAGGAAGGGAGCGAGCAAGAGAGATTCATAAAGGATGCAAGAGAGAGGGGCGGCCGGCGAGGGTGGGTAGGGTCAGAGAGAGGGCTAGAGAGAAAGGGCACAAGAGAGAGGGTACGGCGAGAGGAGAGGGCTAGAGAGAAAGGGCGCAAGAGAGAGGGTACAGCGAGAGGAGAGGGCTAGAGAGAAAGGGCGCAAGAGAGAGGGTACAGCGAGAGGAGAGGGCTAGAGAGAAAGGGTGCGAGGGAGAGGCTGGGGCGAGATGAGAGGGCTAGAGAGAAAGGGCGCGATGGAGAGGGTAGGGTGAGACGAGAGGGCTAGAGAGAAAGGGCGCGAGGGAGATGGTAGGGCGAGACGAGAGGGAGAGGATAGGGCCAGAGAGAGGGCGCTAGGGAGAGGGTAGGGCCAGGCCAGAGAGAGAGTCCGGCCAAACTAACATTTTTTTATTTATTAAATGTAATTTTTTTTTTTGCCGTGGGCTGGGGTAGGGCCGTGGCCCAGGCGGGCCCTCCCCTCCCTCCGCCACTGATTGGATGTTGATATGTTAAGATTTAAAATATCTATGTTAAGAACTGACTTTCAAAATAGATGGATATTGCATGTGAATTTGAATCAGACTAGAAATGTTTGTTTAATTTTGAATCCGATTGGATGTCGTTTCTTAAATTTAAAACTATATCATTAATTCCTTTTGACTGCTTTTAAGAAATCATGTGATGTTAATTTTTTTTTATCTTTTTAAGTGAATAAAATACTAAAAAACTTGAACACCTGCACTTGAAAAAAACTATATTTTTTTAATGTTTGCTTGTGGGAAATCCTATGGAGGCTATGTATGTCCAAGGTTTTAACTTGCTTTGGGGCTTGAGTAAACTTATAGTTTTTAATGTGTGCTTGTGGAGAATCCGATTGGAGGCTATATATGTCCAAGGTTTTAACTTGCTTTGGGGCTTGAGTAAACCTATAGTGCATCTTTCAACTCGAGTGTCATACTTGCTTAATTCATAAAAATAATACATCAGAACGACAATGGTACTTATAAGAGACATTTCTGTTAAAGATTCAATATTTTCACTTTTTAAGGAAAATAATGTTAAATATGTCAATGTGATTTTTTTTTTTCATTGTAGCAAAAATTTCAAAACATGTAGCGGTCTCACCGTTTCATCTAAAAATTCTTGACGGTAATAAAATAATTGAGAATTACCATTGAGTTGCTGTTTGAACAAGTACTGCATATACATTAACGAGATCAAATATGCATCTAACTACTAATTTTATACTAAAGTACATGATTTGAATATAAATTTCAAGCTTGAATAATTTAAAAAATTGATTAGCTTTTTAAACAATATCAGATCTTACTACTAACGGGATGTTCTTTCCACGAACCCACCCAAACGGGTTCACAATTAGGTCAGCTATTTGCATGTAGGCATCCTCCGAAGTTGATGACTTTCACTGGCGCTAAATACGTACCACAGCTGTTCACAATGTCTATGCATTCCTCTTCTCTTTCCTTCATGTGATTGTTTCTCGTCGTTCCGTCTCGTAGCGTTTGGCAACACCAAGATTAAAATCCTGGGTTTCGGAAAGTAGAGATTTGCATCTCCATTTCCAGAAATAGGGTGTGTTTGTTTGACCTAGATTTTAATATCGTGGATTTCGATCCAGTGTTTGTTGAAGCTTTGGAAAAAAAGAAAATTTGAACGCTGTGAACTTGTTATTTAACAACCAAACATGTTGAAGAAAGCAACTTCACTAGTCTCTGCTTGTCGTTTTAGGGCCTTCAACAAATGTTACGCAAGCTAAATGGAAGATCGATCTGATTCATGTGACTGAGTACATGATGTCTTTAGAAAGAGACAACATAATGTGTAAACCGCAAGGAAATCATGCTTAAAAGATGTCACTGTAAGAAATTATGCTTGAAAGTGAAGAACCATTCAATCTTCTTCAGAAGATTTACAAAAGCCCGTGCAATATATGCAACGCCTCTTTTCTATACATTAGAAGACAAGGAAAATTTGGAAAGAAGAAAAACCACCATTCTCAAAACAGCCAAAAGTATGCGATCCACTTGCCGTTGGGGGAGAATCGGGCTTTCTGTAAACTTTCTCTTTCGGCCGACATGGTACGGGCTCTGCAATCTCCCCTACATCAAACTCAGCGATTGCCAGCGAAGGAGATTCGGCAGAGCCGTCCATGAGCGGCGGAATGCATCCTCAGCAATTGCCGCTTGGAGCAATTCCCCTACTGCCCAACACGCCAATCGGCTCGCCAGATTTTTCCAAGAACGTGTCCTTACCTTCCCGACCATGGCTGGCAAACCGATCCTAAACCTGCTGGGTTTGCTCAACCGCTACTCCGGCGGCCGTCCGTCGCGGTGGTGATGGGCGAAGTGAGATCTGTTGGGTTTGCTCAACGGCTATGCCAGCAGTTGGCCATCTCCATGGCGGCGACGCTGGAAAGGGAAACTGGCCATTAGAACGATGCGGTTGTTGAAAGACGGTGAACACCGCGAGGCAGCCGGAGACGCATGAAAGACGGCGAGGAGATGAAGAAGGGAGACGGAGAGAGCACGGAAGCTTTTAACGGAAAAAAAAAAAATTTCAGGGATTTCAATCCACCCGCCTCCTTCTCGGGTGGATTGAATCCATGGATGTAATCCCTGTTTTGCATCTAAAATCGAGGATTTCATTCCCGTGTGTGTTGCCATCAAGGATTGTTTTCAAAATATGGATTGGACGCACGACGATTTCAATCGCAGGGGTGCGATTGAAATCGTGCGTGTGGAATCCCAATCCTGAGGTGCGAATTGAAATCCATGGAAAGCAATCCCTGTTTTGCATCTAAAATCGAGGATTTCATTCCCGTGTTTGTCGCCATCAAGGATTGTTTTGAAAATATGGATTGGGCGCGCACGACGATTTCAATTGCAGGGGTGCGATCGGATTCCAATCCTGAGGTGCGATTGAAATCCATGGAAAGCAATCCCTGTTTTGCATCTAATCGAGGATTTCATTCCCGTGTTTGTTGCCGTCAAAGATTTTTTCAAAATATGGATTGGGATTCCAACTGAACTGTGGAATCCACACACCATAAAACTGATGGGATGGGTGGGTGTGAGGCTAGCTTCGGTTTGACCGTTTAAGCTTTCAAGTGTAACCTTTTGTATTATAAAAGACAATGTACTAAAAGCAAGTGTAGTATCATAAGGGATGGAAAGAAAGAAAGGCCTTGGGTCTTTTACAGGAGTAATAAGATGAAACACTCTTACTTTGTAACACTGCTGCAGCTTCTCTGAAGCCAAATGCATGAAAAACATTGCCCTCTCCTTTCCATGAGATAGAAAATGAATGATGTTTACACATGAAAAGCAAATGGTCCTCTATCTTATCTTTTGAAAAAGAATCTTTACCTGAAGTGATAGGGCAGGCCCCAAAAGAGAGAGTATGGAAGCGGGGCTGTGTCCTATGCTGCCCCACTCTTCATTGGCCCCTTGCTGCCAAGCTTCAAAGGTAAGGGATGCAGGTCGTCGGTGGTTGTTACTGATGCTGATGACCAGTGAGGACATGCATGTATTTTAATTTGTGGGGGCAGGGGTGGGCATCGGGCCAGGCCGGCCCGACCAGCTAAAACCCGGCCCGGGTCGGCCCGTCGGGCCTGAAGCCCCACCCAATAACATTGTCGTCGGGCCGGGTACCGGGCCTGGCCACCAAAACTTAGGCCCGGCCTACCTGCGACGAGCGAGAGGGGTCAGGGGGAGCGATTGGGAAGGGAGAGGGTCAGAGGGGGGAGGGAGATTTGGAGGAAGGAGGGGGAGAGGAGCAGGGAGACGAGGAGGGGAGCGGCGGCGGCGGTGAGTGCGAGGAGGCAAGGGTGGCGGAGGTGTTCGATCGGATATCGAAGGCGGTGGCGGCTCTGAGGAACCTGAAGCTCAGGAGGACGCTGTCGCAGAGGCTGAAATCGGCGGCCGTTCCGGAGCAGTTCATCTGCCCGATTTTGTCCGACCTTAGAGCCTGTTTGGTAGGAGGGAAAGGGAGGGAAAGGAAAGGATGGAAAGGGAGGGAAAGGAGAGGGAAGGGAAGAGAAAGGAAAGAAAAATAAATGGAAAGGAATGGAAAGAGTTGAGTAAAAATGTTGTTTGGATAGAAAGGAAAGGGAAAAGAATGAAATAAAAAAAAAAGACTAAATAGCACATGAATTTAAAAATAGGTGAAAGAAAAGGAGGGGTAGTGTGGGAATAAAAAACTCTTCCACTTACTTTCTTTTCTTTCCTTCCCAATCCGTCCGATTTGGAAGGGGAGAGATTTACACTAAACAATACCTCCCTTTCATTTCCTTTCCTTTCCCTTCCCTTGTAGCCAAACACACTTTACCTCTTTCCCTTACTTTCCCTCCTTTCTAATTAGCCAACCAAACAAAGGAGAGATTGCTCAATTCCTTTCTTTCCCTCCTACCAAACAGGCCCTTATGAAGGATCCGGTCATCTTGGCCACCGGACAGGTGACACCCCTGGCCTCACAGCGTACCGAGGCCTTTGTTGGATGTGGGTTTGTGTTCTGGGGGGGGGGGGGGGGGGGGGGGGGGGGGGGGGGGGGGGGGNAGCAGGGAGGCAGGGAGACGGGAAGGGAGAGGGTCAGAGGGGGGGAGGGAGAGGGGGAAGGGAGCGATTGGGAAGGGAGAGGGTCAGATGGGGAGAGGAGCAGGGAGGGGAGGAGAGGAAGAGGAAGGAGGGGAGGAGCAGGGAGGGGAGGAGAGGAAGAGGAAGGAGGGGAGGAGCAGGGAGGGGAGGAGAGGAGGAGGAAGGAGGGGGAGAGGAACAGGGAAAGGGAGAAGGAGAGGGTGAGAGAGACGGGAAGGTAGAGGGCTCAAGGCTCAGAGGGGGAGCAGAGCAGGAGGGGCAGAGGGCAGCCCGGGAGTCGGGCCGGGCCGGCCTATCCAGCCCGAGACCGCTGCCGGGCCGGGGTATCGGGCCCGGGCCCAGCCCGGGCCATGTTTTCCCTGGCCCAGGTCCGGGCCCAACGCCTAGGCCTAATTTTAAAGATGGGCATCAGACCCGGTACCGGATAGGTATATCAATATCCAACCTAACTCTAACCAAATGACTTATCTAGAGCATTATCTTATTTAACACACACACACACACACACACACACACACACACACATATATATATATATATATATATATATATATATATATATATATATATATAGGGGTATCGGGCCCGGGCCATGTTTTCCCTGGCCCGGGTCTGGGCCCAACGCCCATGCCTAATTTTAAAGATGGGCATCAGACCCGGTACCGGATAGGTATATCAATATCCAACCTAACTCTAACCAAATGACTTATCTAGAGCATTATCTTATTTAACACACACACACACACATATATATATACAAATGACATCGAATTTTAATACCATCATTCAAGCATGCAAAAAAAATATTATCTTAAGGTTGATATAAACAAGTACTAACGAATAACAGGGGATAAACATTTTATTCCATGAATTCATAGTAATTTCATTCAAGCCCCGTTTATGCAATTTTACCGTGGCATGCATAATTACGTCCCCAGCCATAATCAAACCACCTCATGTCAATGCCATAGAACTCGTTAAACCAGATGAAATACCTGAGATATATAACAAATAAGAGTACAAAAATCTCTAAATTTGTGTTGCTTTGCGTTTTGGGTTAATGGAACAGTTTGTAATTGTTTGGTGGATACTGCCCCAAAATTTGAGGTAGATCAGATCCATAACACACTTTCAAGGTGTTTCATGAACCTGTTCCAATCTTTAGGTCATATTCATGGAATAGTTACATATGGTTCCATTTACCAAACAAGACCTTTAATTTACATGAACAAGATTGGGGTTAATTTAGCATCTGAAGGATGTCCAAGTACAATGAGCTAGTGTAGTTTGTAAGTGGGTAAATTTTTTATTAGATCTTATGGGCATGTGGGCTTGAAAAGAGGGAGGGAATTTTTTTCTCCTCCATTAAATTACCAAATTACCCCTCTCCAAATGGCAAGTCGATTTGACATGTATTACAAATTTGTATTTTCTCGATGAAATGTAGCTGGGAGTGTCCTTTTATTAATGAAAGAATAAAAAAAAATTAATACAATTAAACCCAAAAAAAAAAATGGACAACAAAAACAAAAAAAAATTACAGCAGAACTTATATCAAACCCCACTCAAGAGGAAAAGGATCTCAATGTAACTTGTTTTAAAGGCTGTTAGGATGGAGTCGTATTTTGAAAACCCTAGTCGATTAAGTTCTCAAATACACTTTGGCATATGTTGTTCTCTGCCTACCATAAATTCATTAATCACCAAATTCATCTCAAACTTCACCTCACACTGTAATCCAAATAAAAAATTCAGTTCTAGTTTCTCTTTGTGTTTGATGGTTTGGAATTTAGATCCCAGAATCGAAAATCATGCTGTTGATAAATAGAGAATTAAAATTCTAGAATTGAAGAATTAAAACCATCATGACATGTACCCAAAAAGTAAATGGAAAAAAATTTAAATTCTGTAATCATAATTCTATCGAACCGCAATTCTGGAATTCTGATTCAAGAGTGATTTTATAATTCTGAATCAAGTTTTGTTGCCTGATAATATAATTCCCATTTCATAAAAAATGAGAATTTTAATTTCATAATTTCACAATTCATGTCTCATCAAACACCCCCTAATTACCATTTTATTTTAGCAAGAGCTTCGGCATGCTTTTGAGGATTCTCAATTCTCAACTCCTCATTTTGGGTTTCTATTTTCTTGAGAATTGGTTGGGAAACAAATAGGATAAAAGAGAATCCTAATCCTTAGCAAGACGTATCCACACAAAGGATCCCGCTCCTTGTAGGTTCGGAAATCTCAATTGGCTTTCTTATAAATTCCATTATTTCAAAAATATCTTCAAATACTTCCAAGATCGATTGGATTATTTCGCATATTTTGGAAACTTCATATGCACTCGCAATCAATGTTTGCAATTCAAAATGTTTCCAAGGAAACATGTACAACTTTCTGTCTGAAAATATGTTCAACCATGCACAAATTCAAAATGAAACATCACAATAACCGAATTTCATAATTCCAGCATGTTTGAACTCATTTTATAGATTTCTAGATCAAATTTTGTCAATTATAAAGAAAATAAGAAAACCATTTACTGTGTTCACTTTTAAAAATCTAATTTATTGAAGTAGCTTATCAGAAATTTATAGACACTAACGGGCTTCTCTAAATAGTTCACATTTACTCCCCATCTGATATAACAACTGTTTCGATAAGATTATATTTTAACTTCCCTTTAGAGTTCTCTTGGCAGCTTAAACTAGTTGGAAATACTCAATTTTTGCAGACAGTTGAGTGTTTTTTGATAAATCTCTTTTTATGATCTGTCGCTAAAACCATGGCAATAGATGCATTAGGAATGGGTTTGTCGAGACAGTTTTTCAGGCCCTTTAGCTGTGGCTTTTGTGATTTTTAGCTACAGAATTTTCAAAAAGACTTCATCCAGCATTACTCAGTAGCTGACATATCTTAATCATCCATCGTGTTGTTTCAGACGATTCTGATTAGATGATTGAGCGATTCTAAAAAACTAGAATAGTTAATTTTATGTATATATATAAACACTAAGACGTAGTCTCGTACATCTAAAGAAATACTGTGGAAAAGAGAAAATGTTTTCTTTTTTTATTTTTTTTTCGTTGTTGACATCACAATTACACATTCGATTAGAAAGTTGATTAGCATAAGACAAGTCAAAGGCCCCCAAGAAATGAGATCGTGATAACCCGTGATAACCACTTTTCGAACCACTCACGTACCATCTCGGTAGACGCTTTTGTTGAATATTTTATAAAGAAAATAAACCATTAAACTTATAAGGACATGTCTCTTTCTAGATTGTATTATTATATTATATATGTATTATTATATTATATATGTGTGTGTGTATGAAAGACATATAAAGAGAGAAAGGGAGAAATTAATAGATATCAAACCATTTGGATAAGAGAAAAAAAATGGCCACCTAACATAGATGATAGGTATTTTTATCATTTAGTGCTAATTCACAGTTTTTTTCCTTGTTTGTTTTTTTCTTATGATGATGGATTGAAAAGTTCTTATGAGTGAGTTGAGTAATATAGTAGACTTAAAAAAGCTAAAGTGATCGTTCACTCACTATATATATATATATATATATATAAGTTAGTGAAAATTTAGTGTACAAATCACGTTTTATGCGTGGAATCACAAATTTTTACCCGGATAACAAATTTTCATGTTTTAATGCTAGACGGTTGTATATTCACAATGATTTTTTTTTTTAAAGAAAAAGATCTTATATTGTAAATGAAAGCTCAGTGCCAGTATGAACTGCAACCTCTAACAACAAAACTAGCACACAAATATATAACTGAAATTTCATGACCAAGGCACGAACTAATGATCAACACGAGATAAGTTTCTTAAAAATGTCACACGATCCTCAAAACTTTTCACTTATAAAATCACATGTACGTGTCACACGATTCAGAATAATGATTATGTTATTCTAAGACAGGTACAATACGTTTCATCTATTTCATTCGTAATAACTATTCGAGAACAGCCAGAGAGAGAGAAGATGAAAAATGTGCTCAAGCACAGGACCTCCCCATTTTTCTCGATCGACGACTGAAGTTCCAACTTTCAACACCGCATAAATATACATCACAGGAAAAAATAAACAAAAAGGAAAGTTGGTAGACAGACCTACTGCTTCGTCACTTCATTGCACATTTGCACCACAGAAATTTAACATACGACAGCAGAAACAGAGAGGAGAGAGAGAGAGAGAGAGAGAGGAGAAAGAGAGAGAGAAGGCTGATCTTTCGGTTGTTTTTTCTTCGCTCTCTGTCTTCTCTGCTGAGGTGGAAGCCACCAGCCACCGGCACCGACAGCAATCGGGATGGGTCCCCGCCATCAGAGTCATTCAGAAGCCATTCTTTTTTCTATTCCACCCGTACTGGTGGAGCCCGCCTCCTTCTCCTTGGTTCCAAAAATCATAGAGGCAGGAAGGGCAGGACCAGGAAGGCTTGGAGCAGCAGCAGGAGGCCGAGGCTGAAGGCGTCGCCGGACGCCGGGGCGGCGTCAACACTGAAGGAGGAAGGGCCGGGAGTGAGGCCGCCGATGGTGGTGGTCGGAGTCGAAGACGAAGGAGGACTTAACGATGTGGTAGGAGTTGTTGTTGGGGTGGTGGTTGGTGTCCCGCTGCTGCAAGCCCCAAACTTGAAACATCAGTAAATGTTACAGTGCTTCACATAACTTACCCAACGATGGAAAATCATATATCTGATTTATTTAATATAAATGTTTTCTAGAGTATGTCTCTTAAATAAAACTCTCTCTCTCTCTCTCTCTCATTCTCTCTCTCTTTCTATATATATATATATTCATATATAGCCGCATTTTTCTTAATTGAGTTCCTACCTTCCCCACATGCCAACATCTTTTTTCAGATGCAAACAAAAGGAAATGCACTACAAAGGCAGCGGTGCCGACTTCACTGCATTACTTTAGTGAAGCAAAAGGAATCAAGCCCCATATATATATATATATATATATATATATATATATATATATATATATATATATATATACACACAGTGAACAGTCCTTAATATACTAAATTCTTGTCTAATCATACATAGCATCACATAAATTGACAGTGGGTTCATGAAAAAAGTTCATAAAATATCTACTGAAAGCTTCAGATTCAGATTTGCATATAGAAAGAGAAAGTGTGGGAGGTAGATACTAAGCTGTGAAACAGTCAAAACCTCGGGCAGAGGAATGACAGGGTTGCACAAGCATTCCGATTTAAAATTTACTTTATTTTTTTCTACAAGAAAGGTCTGGACTGAGCGTACGCCTGACAGCATACAGTCAGCTCCCCTTTTGCTTCTTTTGGTGGTGGTGTCAGAAACAAGAAATATGATGTGCTTTAAGAAATCGACGAAGCCCACAGAGTGAAGAAGAGATCATCAACAAAAGGGCATTGAATCATAAACCTGGAGAAAGAAAATGAAGGGATGGGCAGGTTGGTGTCGGAAGCTGTTTCTAAGTGAGCTTAATGTTGAACCAAGGATCAGAAAGGAAGATGAGATGTTTGATCAGTAATTCATCACAACGAAGGACATGAAAGAAGGAGAAGAGAGAGACCTGGCAGTAGAAGGAAACACGCAGGAACCAGAACCTGCAAATCAGAAAGACAAAACAGAACATAGCTGTCAATCAACCTCTTTACAGAAGAAATAAAAAAATTAAAGGATTCAAAAGGAAGCTAGAGGAAAGAAAGAGGTCTCCCTCTCACTCTCTCTTTCTTCCTCTATCTCACTTGGGTCGGTTGTGGTGGTGGTGGCAGCCCCAGAGAAGTCACAGGAACCCTGAACCTGGCCCTTCTTCTGGAAGTAGCTGTTCATGGCGTAGGAGGCATGGTTGAGGACGGTGTTTGGGTTGTAGCACGCGCCGCTCTGCTGGATGGGGAGGCAGTCGGCGCCCGCCCCACAGGCGTAGTCCAGTGCTTTCTGCAACGCCTGGTCGCCCACGTTGGACTTTGGAACGCACCATGTTGCTCCCTCCACCGCCACTGTCACACCCACAAAAAAAGCAACATCTTATAGAGAGAAAGAGGGAGGGAGGGAGGAAGACAGAGAGATCCACAGCACCAAAAGAGGAAAGAGGAAAGAGGAAAGGTGCTTGGATATGCTGTTCTTGGAACATTTTCACTCTGCTAATATTGCCCAGAACTACAACCCTTGTCAACAAAGAGGAGCCATAAAAAAATAGAAGCAAATTTTGAGCTCAACAAACTAACAAATAAAGGAAATAGACACCCATCATCCTGAACAACTCGTGCCAGGGGAAAAGGTTGGACTCACAAAGAGAGTAAAATAGAAACTCCGGACACATTTTTCAGAAACTATTTTAACATGAGAAAGAGCAGATAGCATGAGACCCATGAGATCCATGTGATTAGGCTTTCCAAGTCCATGAAACAAGAAAATATCCTCTCCAATTTCTGCCCACCAACGCAAAATTCCTCATTTCTCTGCCACCACGGTAACACCATGAACCCACAGATTAGCTAGCTGATACACAGAAGTTCTCCATTACTAGCAGATCCATGGGGACAGACAAAACAGGGCAAAATGATCTCTCCTACATGAACTTGTATATGACTACACCAATGTGCATATATGAGCGCAAAACTGGAAAAAGAAAAGCAAAAAGAAGAATCACATGTCATGGAATCAGCCTACAAACTCACTCAATCTTAACATCATGAATCGTCGTCACCATGAAAATAAACAGCCAAAATGCACAAAGAAAATAGCGTGGACAAGAATCGCCCCCAAAAAGGAAAGAACAAAAGACATTAAATCAATTAAGATGCGAAGAGAAAAAGAAGAAGTGCTTGGCACTCACCACAGGCACTGGACAGTGCTAAAACCAGCAAGACAAACACACCCATCTCCCCCAAAAGCAGAGAGAAGAGGAATTGAGTAAAAACTGAAAAGATAGGAGGGCGAAAAATAGAAGAAAGAGAAGGTAAAGTAGAAGGCCCGGAAAAAGGTTTGCGCTGCAGATATGTGGTAGTGGAGAATGGAATCTTGAAGAAGGAACAAAAGAAGAGGCGATGAGATCGGGTTAAAAGAGAACAGAGGGGCCTAGAATGAGCCAAAGGGTTTTTTGAGTGTGCTTGTTGCTGTTGCTCCACCGGTATTTGTGCCTCTGCAGTGGTAAATAAAGTGTGCGGGTGTGCACAGCGACGTGGTTGTTGTCCATTAGTGCCCATCCTTTCTTTTTGTTTCATAAATTTTAAAAGGAAAAACGGGGACGCCTTTTTCTCGAGAAGGCCTTTTGGCCCTTTCTGGCTCAAGGACCTGTAAGATTTACAAGTGTCCATCGGCGGGACACTTTATGTCTACTTCTTGTAAGATTTAAGAACTGTTACAGTTAATTTTCTTTTTTTAAAATAATAACAAAACGAGGGTTTCTCAGACCTCTTAAGTTTGTGTTAAAACAAATCGTGAACTTCTTAATGTGTCTATAAATGATGGTTGAACATAAATTATGTTAAGGTATGTTTCTAAAAAAAAAAAAGAGATCTTTCTACTATTAAAATTTTGATCTTACAAGAGTTGTTTATTTGATTATTAAAAAAACAATGACTAACTTAATACACATTTCTCACCAAATCATTCTTAAGATCATACCTATAAAGGTATAAGGTTAGATTGCAAAAAAAATTATTTTATCAATTAATTTTAATAAGTTTGGTTTTTGTCCCTTACACAAGTAATCTGTTATTTACCTTTCTCTCTCTCTCTCTCTCTCTCTCTCTCTCTCTCTCTCTCTCTCTATCTATATATATATATATATATATATATATATATATATATATATATATATATATATATATATATATATATATAATTTGAGGGTCGTTTGGTACACCAAAAAAAAATGTGAAAAATGGTTTTTCCTTTCAAAACTCCATTTTATGTAAGTTTGGATAGCACCAAAAATGAGTTTAGTGAAAAGTCATTTTGGGAAAAAACTGTTTTCTAAAAGAGAGTAAGTGACTTGTCACCCTGATGCTAAGTCACTGGACTCTTCTATTTTACTGTCGCACCCGAGTCGCATCGAGTCCGATGCGCACCGGATATGGGTGCAGTTTCGACTCACACCCGAGCCCAGTTAGAATGTCATATTACTAAATTACTTATGTAATATATGTTTTTGATATTTTTCTATGCAATACAATTATTCAAGTATGTTATATGCATTAATAACTAAATTCTCATAATAATATATACATGCTTATTCTGTTATATATATAATAAATTAAAAAAATAATAATAATAAAATATATTCACCGCACCGCTACACCTAATTTTTTAGGAAACATGTCATTCCGGCACCGGCACCCCGCACTGGTGACATAGCCCTGATGTGTTACTGGTCCTATTAACCAAACATACAAATTAGTTTTACTAAACTGATTAAAAACCTATTTTGTTAAAAAAAAACTAATTTTTACAGAGCCTTCATTTCCTACCGACTCCTTTAAAAAGAATAGCGTTACACGTTTTATCTAATCAACTCCTAATTAACTTGTGTAATTATTATATTGACTAGCTCATATACCAGACCTTATATCATAACCAAAAGAAGGTGCTGTTTTGATTCTTTTTTTAGTGAGTTAAGTAATTCCTTTGATATTTGAAATGTTCTTTCTATCTGAATTGCTACAGAATAAGAAATAAATCATCCTCTTCATGAATGTGAAGATTAATTTTATGAATAATAGCGAAAATTTGGCAAAAATCAGTTATTTAAGTGTCTCTTTCTTGGATGATTTTGGGAACTGTATGACTCAAGAATTATATTAAAAATGATAAATTCATATATAAATTTTAGGTTGATTGAAGACTATGGATCGGTGACAGCGGTCTGGCCCTTCTAATAATGAATATTATCAGCAGAAGGATCTCCATTCGCCATTGCTCTTGTTTCCGTGCAGTTGCGTTGTCATTTCTGAGTTTTTTTCTGAGCTTTTATCTGGCATGGACGGCTCTCACCAGCAAAAGAAAGAATCTCCATTCTTGAACATACTAATGGTTAACTTACGGTCACTTCTGTTAGTAAAAATAGGGACAACCCTTCAACTAAAACCAGTTCTATTAAGCACCGTCCAGCTATAGATGGATTGTGTAATCCAGATCTTGTTCCGGAGACTAAAATATCCATCCATAAAGCTTCTCCCACCTTCTGTCATCAGTGAGTAAGAATATTTCTCTCTTCATATCTACTGGTAGGAGGGTTATCATGAGCTTTAATGAACAGGGGCGAAGCCAGAATTTATTTTATGAGGAAGACCAAATTTTAGTTTCAAAATTTTGACAGAAAACAAAAATATCATTTTTCAAAATTTTTATATAAGATAAATAAAATTTAAAAAATTTACATGTAAATTTAAAAAATTTACATGTAAATTTAAAAAAATTGAGAGGAACAGCGCACCTACCAGACCTCTAGACTCCGCCCTTGCTTAGGAACATTCTTTCCAGCGGCACAGGAAACCCATCTATACTTGGATCGCTTGGTTCAAATCCTACTTTCCAAGTGAGAGCTGATCTCCATCCGGCCCTCTTGCCTGAATGGTCTAAAGCTAGGTCTATCCTTAGGTTGGAGACTGAGCTATGTGTCAACCAGCTGAAGAGCTTAGTGGGCCCACAAAAATTACTTTATTTACATACATAAACTTCAGTTATATATATATATATATATAGTATCCCTTAAATTTGCAAAGTCCCTCAACCAGAAATTTCTAGGTAGGTCCGCAGTTGGTGTCAACAAGTGCATTACTTCCCATTGACACAAAGGATGATGTGGGCATCAATGCTACTTGTACCAAGGATCAGCAGCTGATTCTCCAGCACCAAAGCTACCTATAGGCACAGTCCTGTGTACAAGTGTATGGTGCAGAGACTCAGGTGGGTGAGACTGAGAGTGGGCCAAGGCCTCATTAGGAATTAGGAATGAGCCATAAGAACGCATGCCATGCACGGGGAGTTGTGCATGGTGCACCCCAAACCATCTCCCTTTCAAACACCCCTTGGGGTCTAAACAACATTGGTGTACTGTTGATTAGACAACTCAAATGTGTTGCTGGTCTCGTAAGCCTTTGTCACGCGTGAAGCTTCCACAGTGGTTCACAAGCCTTAGCATGACAAGTGTCGAGAACTATTGCTAGCAGACCCGATTTCAAGGGTGGCCACCGCCAGCCTGCCCATGATCTCGATCATACGGTTAATCGGGCAACAATGTGGGCTGCCCTCTTTGGAGATGCCACATATTGCATTATCAAGGCCATGCACAAGCTCATTCTGAAAACCCCCATTTTCTTCATCGAAGAAAACAGGTTCATCTTCTTGGTCTATGGCTGATACGAGCAGCCTTGCAAATTCTTTTGCATAACAGGGTGTGAAAAGGGAGAGGCAAAGAAAGACAACAGTTTAACCTATTCATTGGAGAACTAGTGTTTATAACCAAGGTAGTATATGCTTCAATTAAATGATGTATCCGTCGAGAGAAAATTCGTTCTGGTTTCTTTTTCTTCCGCTTTGGCCCATTGGTGAATCTTTTAAGTGTTACATGCACACATATATAAGAAGGGATCTCAACTACATATAGCCAACTGAAATAAACTCTACAATATTAAAAGAAATAACTATTAATTGTACACTATCATAAGAAACAGAACTTGCAAGGAACATAATTTGTGGCACACTGCTATGAAATATGTCATTGTCATATATTACTGCACGAATATGCAGTCATTTTGATCAAAGCAAGTTACATGCACTACCTTCATCTATAGTTTGGTCAATTTGTTGAGCATAGGGGTCTCGATTATTGTGGGCCTTATTTAGAGCCCGGACCCGCTTCACTACAATAGACTCGTGCACAACCCAAAATAGCTGCAGGATGACCTGGGCAACCTTCCTGTTGAGCCCGCTTTTCTCAATAGAAGTTTCAGTGACACTAGAACCAAACAAGTGCAATAGGTAGTAGCAACTATTTCAGGCAGATGGACCCCTTGCAGAGTCTTCCAAGCAACCCGAGCCGAAACTGAGCAAGCAATGGTTCACTTCCTTCCTTTCATAGTGTTGTATCATGCAACGATGCACAGCTGCCTATCTGACAGCACTAAGATCTAGCATGTCATTGCATGACAACCACTGGAAACACATCCATTCCCTCAACTCCACCTCGTAATGAGAAGGCCTTCTACTACTTCTAACTAAGGAAGATGAGCCCGGTCCATTATTAACCAAGTAGGTAACACCATGCTTAAGAACGATTGTAGGCATGTGATTCATAAGATAGACAGCAGTATTAAAAGCAAAGCTCCAATATTTGGTAGAAACTCCTGACTGAGACAACTAACATAACATGGAGTCAACAATATGCCGAATGCCGATGTCTGGGTTGTTGAAAAACATTGTATCCAAGAGCAAAGATAGCTAGATAAAAGACAGAAGACAGAGAGAACACATGGATTTACGTGGTTCGACAGTTTTAAGCCTACATCCACGAGAAGAGAAAAGACTGTTTTTCATTGATATTTCAGAACCACGGTACAACTCTATATATAGAAGATAGGAACGTGATAAGCAAGATCTTCACAACAAGAAAAAAGGGATTAAGATAAACTCTTATTTTTTTTCAAAGAATCTTAATATGCTCTTGACCTTAGTTTGACTTGATCTTCTTTCCTGATTTTTTTGTGCTCTACGTGATCTGTCCTCCTATTTTGGCGCACTAGATTTCCTTCTAGAAATTTCCAACAGTCTCCCTCTCAAGTTGTTGAACATATATCAATCTGCCCCGACTTGTTTGATATGTAAAGATGTTTGTCCTTTGCAAGACTCTTGGTGAAGATATCAGCTAGTTGCCTTTCGCTTTTAACGTGTGGAGTAGTGATGGTACCATCTTGAACTTTCTCCCTAATAAAGTGACAATCAACTTCAATATGTTTGGTGCGCACGTGAAAGACATGATTAGCTCCAATATATATTGCAGACATTTTTTCGCACAATAAATTCATAGCTTTCTTTATTTCAATGTTCATATATTTTAGTACTGCTTTGACCCACATAAGTTCATAAGTGCAAGTTGCCATTGTTCTGTATTCAGCTTCAGCACTTGTTCTGGCCACAACGGTTTGTTTTTTGCTTTTTCATGTCACCAAATTTCCTCCAACAAATGTGCAGTAGCCAGACGTAGATCTGCGCTCATTTGGATCTCCTGCCCAATCAGCGTCTGCATATCCAATTACTTCCAGTTGTTGATCATGTTTCATGAGTATTCCTTTTCCTGGAGTCCCCTTTAGATACCTCAACACCCTATGAACAACTTCAACATGTGTGGATCTTGGTTTATGCATGAACTGACTAATTAAACTAACAACATAAGCAATATCAGGTCTGGTCACAGTTAAATATATGAGTTTACCAATGAGTTGTTGAAAACCTTGAACATTCTCAATAAAGTCTCCATCTTCTTTGTGCAGTTTGCAGTTTAGTTCCAAAGAGTGTCAGCAACATTAGCTCCAATGTATCCTGTCTCTCTTAATAAGTCAAGAATATATTTCCGTTGGCAAATAAAAATACATTTGTCAGAGTGCACAACTTCAATACCCAAAAAATACCTTAAAACACCTAGATCTTTGATTTTGAACTGCTTATTAAGGAGTTGTTTGACTTGCACCATGAATTCTGTGTCATCACCTGTCAAAATAATGTCATCTACATAAACAAGTAAGATAACAATTTTCAATCCTCTAGTATAGGTGAACATGGTTAAATTTGCTAAACTCTTTTTAAAACCAATTTGAATAAGAACATCGCTTAAGGGAGAGAACCAAGCACGAGGAGACTGTTTTAGCTCATATAAAGCCTTTTTTTAACTTACAAACATACCCATTTGGGTTTGAAACACCCTGCGGAACTTCCATATAAACTTCTTCATGAAGTTCTCCATGCAAGAAAACATTTTTAACTTCAAGCTGCATTAGCTCCCACCTTTTGCAATAGAAAGTAAAATCCTGATGGTGTTCATTTTGGCGATTGGAGGGAATGTTTCATTGTAATCTGTTCCTTCTGTTTGCATGAAATTCTTTCCTACTAGACGAGCCTTGAACTGTTCCACAGTCCCATCACTTTTAAACTTTAGTTTATACACCCACTTGCATCCAACCAATTTCTTTCCTTCAGGGAGAGGAACAAGATCCCAAGTTTGATTTTTGTGCAACGCAGTAAGTTCTTCCGTCATAGCTTCTCTCCACCTACTGTCCTTGTTGGCCTCATCAAAGGTTTTTGGTTCGGTTTGGGAGTAAGTGTTTAATACATAGGTTTGGTACGAAAGAGATAGGGTATGAAATGTTACATATTTTTCTATTGAATGAATTTTGTCTGCAGTCAAGTAGGTGTAGTAGTCACTCAGTTTTATTGGTGGTCTGGTATTACGAATGGAACGACGAATAGGTAGCTCAGGACCTTGGCTTTGGGTTGATTCATATACATCGATCTCTAGGAATATTTGTTCAGGTTCTTCCATGATAGATCCCTCTCTATGGTCTATGGGATTAGATTCTATAGATTGGTGATTGTTGAAATTAGAAAGTTTACTTTAAGGGTGGTAGTTATTTGACTATTTAAGAAGTAGGGTTTTGTTTTGTCATTTTAATATTTTCGTAGCCCTTATCTTGTAAATGCCTTAGTCGTGCCGTAATCTCACCTTAAGTAGAGATTAGAGCACGATAATGAAAATAACCTTTTACCGCCTCTCTCTCTTTCTCTTCTCCTCTCTCTCGTTCTCTCATTCCTCAACACACAACATGGTATCAGAGCCTCTAATCAGGCTCCTGGCGTGACTCGTATCTTCTCAACTTGCTGGGATCATCGTTTCACGCTGCTGGCGTGATTCCTAATCGACTCAATTGTGCTGGCGTGATCTTCTCGTGCTGGCGTGAACCTTCCTGCGGTATTGATTCAGTTGACTGACGTGAACTCTCAAGACTGCTGGCGTGATTGTTGGTGTCCTCTGTTTTTTCTTCCTGCGTGGAAGAGGACCTGATCTCGCCTATGTGGAAGGCATGATCAGATCCTCTAGTGGATTGCGTGGACAAGGTTGTGGGCTGTTGATGGACGATGTGGAGAATATCTAAGTGAAGTATTATGTTGTTCGTGACTGCGGAATAAGGTATGTTCAGTCGGTTTGGTGACGGAGAACGTGTTGTCTACTGGATTCTTTTTTCAAACGATATGGAATATGTATATGCTGTTTAAAAATTGAAGTTGGGCATAGAAGAAGTTGTGGCTTACCTCGTTTTCAGTCTTATCTCAAGTTACTCCGTTAGTTTCTGGTGTAGTTTCAGCAGGCTAAAAATTTTTTTTGTGTGTGGTTCTGAAAGAAACGTGTGCACGTTTCTTTGGTTCTTGTTTTTCTTGTTGTCCTTGTGAAGTTGCTGATATATATATACAGTTCATCTTGGTATTCTTATCCCTGCTGCAATTTATTATGGTTGAGAATCGAAATATCGAGAGTGGTAACGATCACAAAGGAGGTGGAAATCCCTTTTTGTATGGATCTACAGTTAAATTAGATGGACACAACTATGAAATGTGGTCCAGATCCTTCATGTTATCAATTAAAGGTCATCGAAAGAGACATATACTCGAAGAGGATGAACCTACTAACAAGTCAGGGAAGTACATAACCTGGGAAGAGGATGACATCATGGTAATGTCGTGGATTATAAATAGTGTTCAACCTCAGATTGCTTCTACTATTACGTATTATACTACTGCAAAGGAGATGTGGGAGTTTTTTAAACAAACATATTCTCAAGATAAAAATGTGAGTAAGATCTTACAAGTTGAAGAAGAGTTGCACAATCTCCGACAGGGAAGTCTGGATTTATCTCAATATTTTGCCACAGTCAAAGCTACTTATGAACGTTTGAAATACTTGTGTCCTCCGTGCAAATCATGCTATAAGTCACACTTTGAACCTACTATGGTTGCAAAGTTTCTTGCTGGTCTCTCTCTCCTGAATATGCAACTGCTAAGGATCAGATGCTCACTGGAAGTGAAATTCCTGACCTATCTGATGCATACAACAGACTTAGCCGTCTTGCTATTAGCCTGTCTCAACCAGCTGGTGTGACGCCTGCTTCTGCCCTTGCTGTGGGGGGTGGCCGTGGTTAGGGCTCCACCTATAATACGAGAGGAAGAGGTATAGGTCGTGGAACTGGGGGCCGTGGGAGGTTCCAATGCACCTATTGTGGTAAGATTGGTCATTTAGAGGATCGTTGTTGGGATAAACATGGTCGCCCATCCTCTGTGTCACAGGGAAGAAATATGGTCAACAAACAGGGCAAGAACACTACTTATTCGTCTATGGGTTCGGCACAGACTGCCACGCCTACATTGGAGGACTCTTCACCTAGTATTATTCCAGAGACAGTTAGCATTGACAGAGTCGAGTATGAGCAATTTTTGGCACACAAAGCCTCACAAGCTTCAGCTTCTGCAGCGGTGACTGATCGAGCCTTCTCAGTAGGTCCTTCCACGTTTGACTCAGATATTTCGTGGATTATTGATTCAGGAGCATCGAGACACTTTTGCAGTAGACTCGAGTCCTTTACTAGTGTGCTTAAATTTCCCCAGCCACGTTAAGTAAAAATTGCAGATGGTAGACTGTCACCCATATTGGGTTATGGAGATGTGGAACTCTCTAAGTCTATGACTATTCCACATGTTTTATATGCTCCTGAATTTCCATCTCATTTACTCTCGGTTAAACAGTTGACTACTGATTTACACTATCGTATTACTTTTGACCCTGGTTCATGCTCATTTCAGGACTTGCAAACTAGGAAGACGATTGGTGGCGGCTATGAGAAAGGGGGCGTCTACATCCTGTCGACTCCTATGGGCCTTGCTGCTACCTCTTCTACATCAGAGTCTACAGTCTTCCAGTGGCATCTCCGACTTGGTCATCCTTCAACACCCAAGCTTCGTTCTCTCTTTCCTAATCTTTCTGTTCCAGAGTCTTTTCAATGTGAGGCTTGTCAACTGGGCAAACACACACGTAGTAGTTTTCCTTCGAGTCTTAGCCCTTCCAGTCAAGGGTTATTTGATCTCCTTCATGTTGATGTGTGGGGGCCTAGCAGGGTTGCTAGCCGAAATAAGTTTAGGTNCCTCTGTATCATCTGAAATGTCATGTCCTATCCCTTTACCTATCCCTCCTATCCCGCTACAATCCTTTCCATCTCCTACTTTGACTATGAATAGGTTTCAAGATCCTCCATTGGTCTACACTCGGCGACAGGACCCCTCTCATGGTCGACCATCAGACTCTTCTCAAGATGTGAGCTCCACTGAAGTAAGTATACCTGACGTCATTCCTTTAGATGACTTGTCTATAGCCCTGCGCAAAGGCAAGAGACAGTGTACCATGCATCCTATCTCTCACTTTGTTTCCACTGCCCATCTTGATGATAACTTACAACAGTTTCTGAAGGCTATGACAGTTCACACTGTCCCAACTTGTCATTAACAGGCCTTACTAGATTGTAAATGGCGAACCGCTATGCAAGATGAGATGGATGCTCTCGTACAGCGTGGTACCTGGGAGTTGGTTGATTCACCTACAGATTGTGACATCGTTGGGCTCCAAATGGGTATTTACGGTCAAATATAATTCAGATGGGTCATTAGAGCGATACATCTGAAAAAATTAGAAGATCTCTCACTGTTAGTTGAAAAACTCACAAGCATTGCACGCCCCACTTTCAATGGTGAGTTTAGGAACCAGCCGCTTTAGACTTCTATCAGAGACATGTCCAAGGCGAGCATGCCACTTTTGGTACTCAGATTCTTTCTTTCTGCATGTAAGAAGACTAGCATCACACGTATCAATCATATAAAGACCTCCCTGCTCGTCTCCTCTACCAATCACTTTCTTCGAGTTTCGATCCTGAAAAATCACCTCCTTTGAAGAAAAAATAGCCAAACAATTATGAGTTTTTGTTAATTTGCTCACAGACATTAGACTGACAAATATCTTAAGAACATAGAGAAGACTAGATTTAATATCGTTTTCAAGCAATAAATTTTTGACGGGCTACCTCTCTTTGTATGGTCTGACATACATTGTTAAATGTTGGAAGAGGAGACGTCATTAAAATTTGACTTCGTACAGCTTCGTAATCATCAGATAGACCAGCAAGAACTTTGAAGATCTTATCTTCTTCAAATCGATGTTTATAAACATCAGGATCAAAAGTGGTTGGACGGTATTGTAAAAGTTCATCATAGAGACTTCGTAACTGACCAAGATAAAGTTGAATTGGCTTATCTCCCATAGTAAGCTTAGAAATTTCCATTTGAATCTCATAAATACGAGCCAGATTGTTTTGTTCTCCATACAACTCTTTTGAGGTATCCCAGACCTCTTTAGCTGTTTCTTGGTAAAGAAACAAATTTGCAATTGGCTGCTCCATGAAATTGATTAACCATGACATAATCATGTCATTTTCTGACTCACTCTTGGTAATTTGAATAATCTTTATTAAGTTGTCTTATAGAACCATTGACGCATCCAAGTTTTGATCGTCCACTAAGAAACAGACGAGCAGCTTTTGCCCAACTTAAGTAATTTTTGCCATTGAGAAGCATAGATGTAATCTTCAACGTGTTGACGTTATGATCGTTGTTTATTGGATTGTCTTTGACGTTGCTGCTTTGATTAGATTCTTCCATGAAGACTAGAGAAAACCGCACCGACTCGACAAATAGCAGAGCAAAAATTAAATATGCAGGAGATCAAGCTGAACAAGATCCAAAAAGGACACCGAGCACAAACAACTTTGGGCACAGGTGATAAATTACAATCGTCAGTCGCAGACGACTACCAAAGGGACTGCCAGAACTTGGAATGTCTATCGCTTTCTCGAGAGTACTAAAAAAAAACCGGAATTGTGTAGGAGTGATCAACAAATACCTGGGATTCAAGAGGACTCTGCTCGGCAACTGAAGTTCCACAAAAAAACTGACGTCGCCAAAGAACGATTGAACAAACTTCCTCACATGGTCTATGTTTTCTTCTTCAACAGAAATTCTCTTCCTCCAGCGAGAATCAATGAATGGTGAAATTAATCCAGACGATGATGAGAATACATCACCGAAGCAGAGAAAATCCCCAATTCTGAGATTAGGAAAAAACTGTTGCCGTAAAGGCAAGACCTTGCCAGAAGAATTGTTGTTCTCAGGTGAAGCTCTGGTTTCTTCTGTAATTTTTCTTCAATCAGACTCAGAAGACTAACGAACAATCCTCTGATCAGGGCGACACTTCTGGAATAATTTCCACTTGCTAGTGTTACCTCTCGTGACTAACTTTCTTTCGAAACAGTAAACACTATCTTGTGGTAGACAACATGAAACACTCCCTCTCAAGAACCTGCTCTGAAACCATGTTGAAAAGCATTGTATCCAAGAGCAAAGATAGATAGCTAGATAAAAAACAGAAGACAGAGAGAACAGGGATTTACGTGGTTCGGCAGTTTTAAGCCTACATCCACGAGAAAGGAAAGGACTGGTTTTCATTGATATTTCAGAACCACAGTACAACTCTATATATAGAAGATGGGAGCACAGAAACAAGAACGTGATAAGCAAGATCTTCACAACAAGAAAAAAGGGATTAAGATAAACTCTTATTTCTTTTCAAAGAATCTTAATTTGCTATTGACTTTAGTTTGACTTGATCTCCTTTCCTGATTTTTTGTGTTTTGCGTGATCTGTCCTCCTATCTTGGCGCACTAGATTCCCTTCTAGAAATTTCCACCATGCGTTTAGCGGCTTCATTTTGCACATGAGTGTGTGGTTCCAAGACCTGATATTCACCTCATCCATTAGTTTGTAAATATTTGATTTCCTTTCAAAAATATTTTCAACTTTGTTTTAAATGCCCAAAACACATCACCAACATCAGATTCGTAGGAAAGCATATAAATCCAAGTAAATCGAGTGAAAGCATCCGCAAATATGACACAATACACATAACGATCAAAACTGATGACAGGCGTAAGGCCCTACACACCAGAATATATCAAATCCAGAGGTTCAGAAAATTGTTCACAAGATCCATCAAATGGCAGTTTATGATTTTTCCCTTACTGACAAGAGATACAAACTTTATTTAAATTCAATTTCTAAGAAAATGGTAAATCAATCCACTAATAATATGCTGAATAACTTTGAAAGCGGGTGGCCAAAGCATTGGTGCCACTGCTCGACAGTCACCTCTTCTCCAATGTGAGCCTCCTTAGTAACTCGATCTAACTGAAGCCAATATAACCCCTTGTTGTTGCCACCCTGCAACAACTCAGCACACTAGGATGGAACTCAAAGAACACTCCATTATCCTTGGCAAATTTATTCATAGAAAGAAGGTTTCTTCTAACATTAGGAGCATGGAGAATATCTTTAAGAAACATATGAATATTAAAAATATGAAAGGATGAATCACCAATTTGAGAAATAGACAAACCTGAACCTCATATAGTTTTGGTGTTATCATTGCCTTGATAAGGAGCATGCCTAGAAAGATTATTGAGATCATTAGTTATATGGTGAGTAACTCTTGAATTTGGATACCAACTTCCATCTTCATCTATATAAGTGGATGTGTGATACTCCTGCGCCGATCCTTCTCCTGCTCACCTTTGATTAGGCTTTGGATTACTAGAAATTTGATAGCAAGTTCTAGCGGAATGTCCGAGCTTATTACAATACTGACAAGTCGTCTGATTCCTGCCATTATTTTGTTGTCTTCCTATATTCCCACTAAATCGACCTGTGTTGGAATGTGTTGGAATGAAACTGGTGATTTTGTTCTGACTTTGTTGTGGCACATTTACATTATGTTGGGCAATATTAGCAGCAAAACTACCATCAACTTTTTATGGTTCATTATCAGCATATCTATTTGTGCTTCTTGAATGAGGACATCTTGAAAGCAGCATAGGTACTTGGAAGTCTAGCATCCTTAAGAGCGTTCCAAATTTCATGAGATGTTTTCATCCCAACAATGTATGTGTGCACATGTTCAAAGCGAAAACTTATTATCCAAACTAATGACAACTGATCCAGCCAAACACAATTGATATATTCAGAGTTGAGTTCCTAAGTTTTGCCATCCATAGTAGTCTTACATTTTTCTAGGCATTGTTTAGAACCGTCCATATAACCATATAAACCATAACCCATAAGAATGGGTGTAAATTGAGATTCCCATAAAAGACAGTTATCCCCTGTCTATAAGAATGGGTGTAAATTGAGATTCCCATAAAAGATAGTTATCCCCTGTCAATTTAATATTCAAGAAATACTGTAAATTCGATGGGGAGCCCAAAAGATTTCGAGGACTTATCTGACAAGAATGGATTCTTTCAGGTGTCGTGGCGATGCTACCCTCTCTCCATGTTTGTCTTCTCAAAATGTTCACCATCACATAAATCTTTTCTCTTGAATATCTCATGACTCAGAACTTCTAACCTATGATGAAGCGGTAAAGTGTCCTCGTTGGTGACAAACAATGTTGCCAGAGCTAAAAACATTGAAAAAAAACCAAACTTGAGTTCTATCACAACTTTTGTTGGGTGTGCAACCAATTTCTGCAAATGGGTTGTTAAGACCAAAGTTCATGCAGATGAAACTACTGAGAGACATAAAAACCGTTTAGTTGCTAAGGCCTATGCACAAGTAAGGGGTCTTGATTACCATGATTTGCAACTTAGATGAAAAAATTGTTTAGTTGCTAAGGGCTATGCACAAGTAAGGGGTTTTTATATCAAATTGATGTCCACAATGCCTTCCTTCATGCAACTTAGTGGAAAAAATTTACATAACATTTCCTATGGAAGTGAGGGAGAAATGTTTTTGCACACTACAAAAGTAATCATATGGGCTAAAACAAGCTCTTAGGTGCTGGTTTTCCAAGTTTTCTATTCCATTATTGCGTTATGGCTTTGTGTAGTCAAGAGCCAACTCCTCCCTCTATTCTGCAGAAAACACTCTCATCTTGATCATGTCGGTGTACGAAGACAACTTCATTATTGCAGGTAATAATGAAAGGATTATTTAATGAGGAGAATATTGCAAACTTCAAACGATATCTCAATGAGAAGTCCCATATAAAGGATTTAGGAACTCTCAAATAGTTTCTAGAAATTGAGTTGGCATGATCTAAGGAAAACATCTTCTTTTCTTACTGCATATACACCATTGATATACTAGAAGTGGGATATCTGAATGTTCGACAGGCTGATATGCCCATGGCTCAGCATCTCTCTTGTCAGCTGAAAAGGTAGAGTCATTGAAAGATAATTTGTTTAATTTACCTAACCATTATTAGGTCGGATGATAATTTGTTTGCTTCACATGTATTGAGTAGGTAAATGCACAAACTTTACATATGGATGCAGCTCTAAAGGTAGTGAAATATTTGAAAAAAAAAATCTATGACATGATATATTGTTAAAACAGAAAATAGTTTACACCTAAGAGAATTTTAAGATGCCGATTGAGGGGTATGTAGAGACTCAGCAGTTGGCCTTTGGTTATTGCATACTTTTAGGAGATAATCTAGTCTTATGGAACATTAAAAAATAGCAAGTTGTGTCAAGGTCATCTGCAAAAGCCGAATACTGGTTCATGGCCAGCAGTCTGTAAACTCAAGTGAATAAAAGTTTTGCTAAGTGATGTTTATGTGAAACACTTACCTCCAATAAATCCATTTTGTGACAATAATGTTGCTTGGTATATTGCCTCAAACTTTGTATTTTCTAAGCACCAAATACACAGTGAGGTGGACTACCATGTGGTTAGAGGCAGTTTCAGTTCAAACCTAATTCAGATTGTTCATATATCAAGCAAGAATCAAATAGCAGATACACTTACCAAAGCACTTGGGCATAAACAATTCATTTCTTAAAATCTAATCTTGAAGTTAAAGAACTATACGTGCCAGTTTGAGGGAGAGCATAGAAGAATATTAGAAGGCTCGAGAAGTTCTGATGATGGTATATGCAGAATAATTAAGGATTATCAGAATTTGTTATGGGTCAGCTTAGCTAGATGTATGCAATTGGTGAAAGAAATATCATAATCATATATGACTAATGATTTATTATTATTTTTTATCAATAATTAATTAGGAGTCCACACGCTATCTAAGTTGAAATATCTAAGGATAATAGATTGGAAAGCATTTTTTTTTATCTACACATTGCTATCTCTTCTTCATAATGTATTCAACTTCAGTTATTTTCCTATGTTCTTGCTCTTCCTGAGCACAGTTTAGCAATTATTGCCTCTCCTCTTTTCCTCTATCACTACTTCTCTCCTACTTCACCCATATTCTTACAAGCGTCGCTTAGTATGTGGTGTTCTTGAAGTCCTTATAATTGCTCTAGAGTATGTCTAAATAGACCAGTCATGTTTTTATTCATGTCTGAGCATAAAAACAACCTATAAGATTAGGTTAGACTGACCTCATCATGTGGTCGAACTACTCAACTCATGGTGCAAACTTTTTACATCATCTGGGCACTCCCCAATCCCTCCAAAAAGTTAATGTGCTTATCTCTTTTATTAAAAAAAAATAGTATCTATTATTTAACATAGAAATTGTGTGTCACTATAGATCTAGATGAAATTACCAATAATTTGTCAATATTAGAGTGACGATTCAAAATGGATAAGTGTGCTGAATGCAAAGATAGAATCAATAGAAAAAAATAAAGTCTGAGAAGTGTCAAATCTTATAGAAGAAAGAAAATTTATTGGTTACACAGATATTAAAGAAAAAATTTTAATTGGACGGTTCCATCAATAAACGTAAAGTATAATTAGTGACTAAGAGGTTCTTCCAAAAATATGAAAGAATTGTTTGTTCAAAATCTTATTCAGCAGTTGCTAGGTTGGTTTCGATTGGACTCATTTTATCCAATAATAGATTATGATGATTTCCATCTATGCAAATGAAAGTGAAAACTACCTCCTTAGATGGTAACTTCAATGAAACTATCAACAAGAAACAACCAAAAGGATATGTCAATAAGAATCATCAACAGAAAGTATATAAGTTAAAACATATCCTTACATAGTATAACATAGTCATCGGTGGTATTGGCCCTTGTGAAGCAATCACTAAGATCAACTATGTAGCATACGTGTTCGACCATTGTGTATATGTTTGAAAGCTTAAGCTTCTTTTGAAATAGTCGGAAGTTTTTTTGCAGCTTATCACTTAATTTATATAGATGGTAACTGATTAATGATATTTAGACGGCATATATCAAAAAGGAAATATTTGTAGTATAAGAATTTTGAAATAAAAAATGTGAAGCCTCGTATATTTTCAGCATAAAAATCACCTATGATAGAATAGCAAAGTTGTTATTTCTTTACCAAGAAAGATAATAATAAATGTATATTAAAGATTAGAATATGTTACTGTAAATTAATTGGGATTTCTGTTGCACAAGAAGTAGTTGAACATATAGATGCTGTTTTGATGGACGCAAGATGCATGATAGTAAAACGTCATTATATTTTTTTTATTTAGAGGTGTAGCCACATCATGGTCTTGCAAAAAGAAAAGGTGTATGACGTGACGCACATAGGAAGCAAAATATATTAGTTGTCATGCTTCATCCTCATTTGATGTCTGGACTAATAGATCCATTATTGAATGTGAATCATTTCAATCATATTCTGCCAATCAAGCAACCAAAAAAATGGAGCAAAAATATATAATGATTGAATATCATTATATTCATGAAAAAGGGATATTAGTATATATTATTTGACCTACTTCTAGTATGATTGCAAGACCTTTTGATAAAAGGAATCATGGGAAATTTTTTATAAAACATATTACACATGAGTATTCAATATTTGTGACTATGAATGAAAAATCCGAACTAAGGAAATCGCAAGATGATGAATATGTTGTATGAAGTAAAACCACATAGCAAGTAATGGGAAGCTGCCCTAGTAAGAGCAAACTAGGCAGAACAAATGGAAAGGTGGGAGATGTTGGAAGGTGGCCATACATCGAGGGGTGGAAGGAGGTACGGTCTCCATGGGGTGTATGCCCCAAGAAACTCAAGCTTTGAAATGTTAATTTAGTATTGATACTTAAGTGAACTTGTGTCCAATTATATGGAGTAGCCCCATGAGATCTGTATCACTGCCTCATGATCAATTGAAAATTTGTTAATTATATGTTTAGTGCCCCATGAAAAAAAAAAAAAAAAAAAATTGGCTCCGCCCCCTACATACATCGCCTTCCCTTTCTTGCCATCAGGTTGTATACTACTCATCGCAAGAGGGAAGCCAGTGGAAGCCCAGAAATGAATGAGATCACCAAATTCACAATGCAAGAACTAATTCCCGTTGAAGCAAAAGCATGTATCCCTACTCTCGTCTTGTTGATCTCCTTCTTAAAAGTCCTAATGAAGAAGAGTCCACCGCTTCTGTGAAGCCGCCGTATTCCACAAATCTCCATTAGATTCCATCATTGCCAACAGAGAGTCAAATTTTCAAGCAGGACTAACTATCCATCTGTCCAGGAACCATAGCAAAAAGAAAATCACTATTCTTTCTCTTCACTAACCAGCAGTTTCAATTATTTCTGCTTGATTCCGTTTTCCGATTTGAATGGCAAACACATTGTCTTTGTCAAAGCTCCGACCTGCTGATCTGTCTTTATTCTGAAGCAATGCTCCTTTTGTCTTTAGCAATCAGCTCCATTTGAGATACTGCTTTTGCGACAACCCCACGCCGTTTCCTGCAATCACTTTGTTGTCATTATTGCCGCAGCGGTGCTTACTTTCATTTTTGTATCTCCTTTTCACCAGATTAGAATGTGAATTTGTTGGATAGCTTCCAGGATCATATCAGAATTATCTTTAAATTTTGAATCATATTAGTAATGGAGCATGAATTTGCAAATGCAATCATATACTGAAGCAAAAAACAATGATTGATTTTATTTATATATATAAATTGAAATCAGTCGGCCAATGTTTCATAACCGAATGGTTTTCTTTTTAAATTTTGTAACATTAAAACCTACAGTAAATGGTGCATTCTACAATGGCATTTGATTGACTATAGATATTTACCATGGAATGCATCCTTTGCATGACATGTTTTTAACGTTGCAAAATATCAAAACAGCCATCCGGCCATGAACTTGGCAGGCTGATTCCAAATACATATATATATAATGAACTTGGCAGGCTGATTTCAAATATATATATATATATATATATATATATATATTCAAACTCAGTTTTGACTAGACCTGCATGGCCCGTACCTGGCCGGATCAGGTACGACCCTGGGCCCGAAAAAACTGGCATGAGTCGGCCCGGTACCTTGTTCAACCCGATAAATTTTAAATATTATTTTTTATTTAAAAATATATTTTAACTGGCCCAGGCTCAGGCTTGGGTTTCAGGCCCATACTCATGTTTTGATTCTTTTGAACATCAGGCCGGCTAGAACCTGATTCTTATCGGGCCGGGTTGGGCTGATGTCGGGGACTAATTTCCAGAGAAATCGGAGGCCCAGAGGTGGAATTATTATCAATTCTTTTGGTAAAAAGGCACGTGGCTGTTCTCTTAATTAAATCAAGAATACTGCACACTACTTGGTTGGTCTACGATCAAATTGGTATACTACATTGATTATTCTGACAAATCTAGGGATCCTCCTCACAAAGGCAAATTATGAAAAGAAAAATTTGACAAATCCCCAGTCAAATAAACACCTATGTCCCCATATTCTAAAACATTTAAATTCATAAATTTCTTTTACAGGAAATAATTTTTCTCCATATATATTTCCTGGATCATAACATTATAATATGCTTAATTTCTGTGCGTTTATATATATGTCTTAAGAAGCCACTTTTTTTGGCAAATTAAAGATTAATTCATAAGCACGACTCAGGATAAAGGAAACTAAAACAGATTTTGCGTTTATATATATATATATATATTTCTAACTTAAAATTATAGATTGTAATTAAGGTAATAATTGTATGAATGTAGGAAGTTACCAGCTTCTGACCTTTCTCAAACATAACTAATTGATGATCAATCTAGTGTCGATGTGATTTCCGTAAGTCCAGTTTTTTTTTTTAATTGTAAAAAAAAAAATCTAAAACACCCTTGAGAGAGTGGTTTTTATATTTTTAGAAGTCATATTAGTCGACCACGAAAAAAGTTGGGAAAGACTAAGACCATTCATCAGTAAAATTGAATTATCATATGGTTTTCCATAACTAAGAAAATTGAATCCAGTAGACAAATATTTAAATGTCTAGTAACTCTGAATCAGATATGCATGTATATGCCAGATGGCCCAGATCCAATTAAGTACAAAAGAATATGAACCGTTTGTCTAGTCGGTATCAGGACCCAACTTTTGAAGTAGTTATAAAGAAATATTATTATTCAACTTGGGGGAATAACATAAAGAGGGTGAAGCCCTTTCCCTTTTCCCTTGCTCATAGAATTTGGGACTACTTCGTCACTAAGTTGAGGGATGGTGCACCTGGTCAACTAGAGTGTCACACATCTATTGTTTGCAAAAAGTAATAACACCCAAAAAAATCAAACTATAACAACTGCCCTTTTACTGGTTCACCAGTCCAACCAGCTATGCTACATCATTCTGTTTAGCAAATGCCTACATCTATAAGCGGAAGTTACAAGTTACAAGCCTGATGACACTGATCATTAGTCCTTCTCATTCTCACTCATGAATGATGAACAATTAGATGGTATATGTCCAAGTAGGGATGTTCAACTAGTCGAACTAACTTGGGCGTGTCTCGAAGTCTCTCGGTTATGCTCAACTCGTTAGTTAAACAAGTCGAATTCGAACTTAACTGATCGAGTTTGTAAATGAGTCGAGTTCGAGTTGGATGAGCTCGACTCGAAAGACTTGTTTAACACTAATACTTATTTTTGTAATTTCAAAAACTTAAAATTGCTTAAATAAAAATATGGAAATTTTGACTTTAGTTTAAGGTTAGTTGGAAAGAACATTTTGCAATTTAGTGTATGATATTGTGTGTTTCAAACTTAAACATGCTATGTAGAGAATCCAGATATTTGGTGCATAGATGTGCTCTTCATTGGTTTTCCTCTGAGCTTTTTATTACTTTTGTATAAAGCTGAGGTTAGTCCGCATTAGTTTAAAGAACATGGTTGAGCTAAGTCCGCATTAGCAAAGGAAAGGATTCCGTGAAGGAAACGTTATGTCATTGTTGTTTAGCCTTTTGAAGCTAATTTTTAAATTATAATGCATTCAACAACAAGTCACATGTCAATTATATATCTAAAAAAAGTCTTTCAAATATCTTTTGGGTGAATGGAAAGACTGTACCACTTGGGCATGAACCTAAGCCTTCATCCTCTTCCTCTATCTAAGAAGAAGGGCCTTCGTTCCTCAACATGTATCGCTTAATATATTGATTCCAGTGTATGGGCGTGACTATACTATCTTCTTTTTTTTTTTACGTTTTTTTCACTTTTGACGTTATTTTTTTTAATATTGTGTGCTTGATAATTTTTTTTCTATCCTGGGCATCATTAGGCATCGTTCGGTGACACATCGCTTTATAATCAGTGGCGGAGCCAAAAATTTTTGGCTACTAGTACATAGAATGTGAAAAAAAAAAATTGGCTATGGGTCAATTTTTTTTTTTTTTTGCTATGGAGCATTAGTACATAAGGCCAAAGGGAACCTGAAAGCAAGAAAATAAATCAAGAAAAGAAAAATGGGAGAACGATGCTTAATGATGCATCTAAGTAATTCCAAAGGGAATAGAGGAATTAGTTTCTCTTTTCCCGTTTGCTTTTGGAGGTAATGGGAGTAAGGTGTTGGGAGGGGAAGATGGGCTGGCGTGGGCAATTAGGGAAACAAAGGAATTAGTTTCTCTTTCCCGGTTTGTTTTTGGAGGTAGTGGGAGTAAGGTGTTGGGAGGGGAATGATGGGCTGGTGTGGATGCCTAGGGAAACAAAAGAATTAGTTTCTCTTTTCCAGTTTGCTTTTGGAGTTTGTGGGAGTAATGTGTTGGGAGGGGAACAATGAGCTGGCGTGGGCGCTTGCCCACGCCAGCCCCACGCTGGCTCCGCCACTGCTTTCTATGTTTAACGCATTGCTTCTCATAAACAGACTTAATAAAACTGGCGTGGGCGCTTGCCCACGCCAGCCCAGCCCCACACTGGCTCCGCTCCGCCACTGCTTTATATGTTTAACCCATTGCTTCTCATAAACGGCTTAATAACATTGGGCCCACATATATATATATATATATATATATATATATATATATATATATATATATATATATATATATATATATATTCAAAAATAAAACTTTAACAAATGGGAAAAAAAAACCCTGAGGGGTGTAAGGGAGCTGTAAGAAGATCTACGTTGTGAAACTTGTGGACCCTGCCACTAGTCAATATGTTATTTTTTATACTGTAAAATATTTAGAAGCATGTTCTATAACAGGGTGGAGCTAAGTATTTTTTTTTTTAAATACTGTATTATAGTTTCAAAAATTTAACAAGGGCAAAAATGTAATTTTTTAAAATTTTATAGAGGATAAATAAAACTTTTCAAAATTTACATGTAAATTTAAAAAAAAAAGAGGGATGGACCGGGCATAAATTTTTTTAAAATTTATATATAAATGTAAAAAACAATTGAAAGAATGAAAAATATATAATTTTTTTTTAAAATTTACATGTAAATTTAAAAAGAAAACTGAGGGGGTGCAAGGCCCTGCGGGCCTCCCTCGCTTTGCCCCTGTCTATATTAAACCTTTGGGGTGAAAAATAACTCTTCAAAGTGATAAAAAAATGAAAATCTCAAACGGGTAACTTTTGTATCGGAACCGTACCCACATTATATAGTTGGGAGGGAGACAGAAAGAGATAGGTGGTTACCGTCCACAAGATTTTATCATTGGAAGACTTTGTGCACGATACATCCTCTTCAACGCCAGGTCATTCTTACCACTTTCTTATAAGCACCAGCCTTGAGAAAAGAAAACAATCCCCGCTTTTAGCTGATGTGTTGACATCCGAAAAACTTTTACTTTCAAAAATTTTAGCTTGTGGTAATATATGAGGATGGCGGAATTTTAAATTTTTTACAAAGAGTAGACATTTTCACTTGTTTACAATCTATTTTTACCCTTTTTAAAAATTACTTTTTTTATTTTGATAAAAGTATTTTAGTCCTAAGTACAAATTTTTCTCCCTGTGCACGTAACCAGCTTCCGTGTGTAAGAGTCACACTTAGGCGGTCAAAATGCTTGAAGTGATGACATTTTATATATACATGAGGCTTTGTTCACGTGTTTGCTTTCTGATCAAGCATATTGTAGATTCCGTGAACCTCAGTTTCAGAGTCAGGGACAACCGCCGCCATGGGCAGGCCACATGCTCTCGTCATCCCCTTCCCCGCACAGGGCCATGTGAGACCCCTCATGGAGCTTTCCCACCGCCTCGCCGACCGGGGCTTCACCGTCACCTTCGTCAACACCGAGCACGTCCACGCGCGGGTAACCGCTGCGCTGCCGGAAAACTTTTCCAGCGACTATGGAGGGAGAATCCGGTTCGCAACCATCCCGGACGGCATGGACCCTGGCGAGGACCGGTGCGACTTCCTCAAGTTCACCCAAGTCATTCACAGGGCCACCCTGCGGCCGCTGGAGGAGCTCATACTGAAGATCAACGCTGAGGAAGAGGAGGGGATCGCGTGCGTGATCGCGGACGGGATGGCCGGCTGGCTGCTCCCCGTGGCGAAGAAGCTGGGGATCAGGACCGCCTTGTTCTGGCCGGCTTCCGCCTGGTTTCTCGCGATCGTCCTCGAGATTCCGTCGCTGATCGAGAAGGGAGTCATAGATCAAAGAGGTACCAACCACACGATCTAGTACTTATCTTTAATTTCCTAAAACTGCCTTGTTGCGCCCCGTAATTTGTAAACTTGCAAAATCTTGGATCTTTACCATCAAAATTTTGTTTTGAACATTTAAAAAACTATGTTCTAAGCTTAGTCGGGCAGGCAGAACATTGAAAGTGCTTCTCAGTTAATTTTTTGTAGGTGCTATTCTCTTAAAATTGTAAATTGTAAGATCGCGACTTCACGGTAGGTTTCCGATGCAACTTAAGACCTTGGGTTAGAGATATATTGAGTAGTAGATTGTTAATTGCTTGAAACATATAAAACTTATATTCATATATTAAATCTGTAGATGCATGGCAGCAGGATGGCAAGATAAATTGGACACAACAATGAAATGACAGGTGATGTCATCCCAAAGTATGTAGTTTAAAGTGAGGGGTGGTTGAGGCTTGCTAGGCGTCAAAGATATATATTAATAAAAGTCCTAAGACATTCAGAATCCACCTTGCCAGCCAACTTAACTACCAGTTTATATTATTATACTATTTCGATCATATATTGTATATGGGTAGACATAAAAAAAATTCCTATTAGGTTGTAATTATTATAAGTAGATACATCAACAAAAAAAATATTGGTTAATCGTGAGAAAAAGATGAATGATAGTTTAAAAAGATTTCCAGCTAGCAAGGATTAGGAGCAGCTACGAGAGACCAGTATACATAGAGCCGGAGGAAAATACACTCATCATATGAAAAGAGTTCAACAAGTTTCATCTAGAAAGGTTGTTCATATAGAACATATGTCAAAATGTGTGATTGATAACAATCTCTAGAAATACAGAATCTCAAGCGGTGTAGTATAGATAGTACGTAAATAAAGTGTCGTCAGTCTGATTTTCTTGGGTGCTACTCTGCTATACTGCAAATAACTACTTTAAGCTACCTAGATGTCGAAGTAATCCTTGACCCCGAGAAACATGGGGTAGGAAGCCCACAAAATGAAAAGGAAATCTCGATTCAAACAAGGCATAACTGAAAAGCTTATTAAACAGTCATTTACCAATATTAGCTGTAGCCCTTTTGATTGTCACTCTACAATCTTGCGTGGTTTCAAATTTTCTTTGGAAAAAATGCATAAATTACATCCTAACTAGTGTGGCTTTTTGTTCAAATTTATAGTTATTAACAACAAATAATATTGTGAGCACTAAGATGGCATTAGTGCTGACGCGGGTCAACTATTAGTGCATCAAATCTACTATATATATATATATATATATATATATATATATATAAAGTATTGTGATGCTCATAATAATACCATGTCAAGTGTCACATCTAATGTTGTGACTTGTGCAAAATTGACATATAAATATCTTGTGATCACTTTACAGAGTAACATGGCATTAGTAAATGATTGAGACTCAGTCACATCTAGTATGAGTGATGTGCACAACCTGCAGAGTTGATCATTATTGGTGACATAGCTAAAGCTCGCCATGAAATTAACCATGAGCAAACATTGTGGTGCAGCACTGATACGTCGAAGGATGTTCAAGATCCCTAGCCAACTTGTATATAGGGGAGATTTTATGTTGTGGCATAGGTACTGTAGAAAAATTTGTCACTAAAAAACAGTACATGAGAATTAGCTATGGTTTATGATGCAGAAATAGTTCATACTGTTTTTAATTACGATTAATGGTACTTTTAGTGACAGCCTTTTAATTTTGAGCCATTTAGCAACATTTGGCTATATCATATAGTATAAATGGTACATAAACATAATGTAATTTCATATAATGCATAACTATCATCCAAAAATTTCATATCAGCTGCCGAAATTGGTTGGTGCTTGTGGTTCACTTGCAGTGGCAGATGTAGACTAGCTAGTGGCGGAGCCAGCGTGGGGGGCAGCGCCAGCCCAAGTATTTTCAAGAGCTCCCTTTCACTGTCCTGCCTACGCCAGCCATTTCTCCTTCCTTCCTCTCACTGTTCTGCCCATGCCAGCCAATTTTTCTCACTGTCCTGCCTACGCCAGCCATTTCTTCTTCCTCCCTCTCACTGTCCAGCCCACGCCTGCCAATTTTTCTGGCTCCGCCACTGAGACTAGCTCATTCTTTTGAAGATGAGCGACGTGCTGAGATCGAGTTAACGTTCGTTTACAAGCTTTACTCACTACCACTTGACACTCAAGATTGTTGGGAAATCTTTTTTTCGGGTGAGTAAGGGTTTGACCTATTGGCTTAAAAAAAAGACTGAAGTATCCACTCAACCCTTCATCTCTTATAACAGAGGGTCTGCTTCGATGTTTGGATATGTTGTCCCCATTGTCCTTCAATTTGCGAGTTGGTAGCTCTTTGTTTGCAGCACATAACTCTTGAATATTCAAAGCAATAGCGAAGTTACTGTGAGTTTGGCGTGGGCCACTGCCCACGCCAGCTTTTGAAATCTTGCAATGTGATTAAACTAGACCTAGGTTCATTTAGGTCCACCAATATGTGGTGCCACTAGACTTGAGTCAAGTGTCCTGCAATCACTAGTTTTCTTAAGCGAGAAATCGGTTAGTGCCCTTCAGCCAAAACTTTTTTGGCTTCGCCACTTATTCAATTTTTGGCTCCGCCACTTATTCAAAGTGGATGCTGGTCGCTTGTCAATTCCATTGTACCAACTCTAACATATTGGAGACTTTATAGCACAACTAATTAAAAAGGGATGCTGAAGGAAACATTAAAGATAAAATTAAACAAAAAAAAAAAGGTTCATTAATCAACCCGCAGCGAGCTCGTAAGGCATAATGGATGGAGATCACATGCGGCTGTCGTCAAAGAGAGGGCCCATGCATTAAGTGGTATGCGGTCTTGACTTGATTGTCAATCACACTCACAAAACCTGTTTTTTTTTTTTAAAAAAAGGGTTAAAAATACGAAAAATGAGTCAACCGAAAAAAGATAAAAACATACTATTTTTTTAATGGCAAAAGGAGAAAAACGAAAATCTCATTCTTTTTTTAATTTTTATTTGTTACGTTTACGATGTCTTAGGGTTTCTTATTCATTTATTTTTAAAAACTATCATTTTTTTTTCAAGTTCACAATATTATACCCAAAAAGAATCTCACCAACCAAAGTTGTGACTATGCAGTCAATACAAAGAAAATTAACACATACATATTTTTTTAAGTTGTTTGATTAATTATGCCCATGCCTATGCCCGCACACACGTGATCCACACAACTTTTAAGCTGATCCACATTTCATGAATCTTCATCAATCAGAAAAGGACTTACATGGTGCAGAATTTTACCTTTTGGCGCTGTAATCAGGTTTTCCAAAAGATGATGAACCCATCACGATCAGCGACAAGATACCAGCCATCAATCCAGCACATCTATGCTGGCTCTGCCTGAATGATCCCCGGGTACAGGAATACTCTTTCAAGCTCAAATGCATTACCAGCCACGTCCTCAGAGACGTCGATCACATCATCTGTAACTCCTTCTTAGAGCTGGAAGCGCCGGCCTTCAAGCACGCCGGCAACGCCCTGCCGATCGGTCCGCTAGTTTCAGCATCCGGCCGCATCGGCCACCAACCCTTCTCCTTCTGGCAAGAAGACCCCAGCTGCCTGAGCTGGCTGGACAAGCAACCAAGCCGCTCGGTGGTTTACGTGGCCTTCGGCAGCTACACCCTCATGAACCGCCGGCAAATTCATGAGCTAGCGCGTGGGCTGGAGCTCAGCGGGCTGCCATTTCTGTGGGTTTCCCGGCCAGACCTCATGGGCGGCTCCGCGCCGGCCTACCCAGATGGGTTCATGGACGTCGCCACCGGCCGGGGCCGGCTAGTAGGATGGTCGCCACAGCAGGAAGTGCTCTCGCATCCATCAATAGCGTGTTTCATGACTCACTGTGGCTGGAACTCGACCATGGAGGGGCTATGGAATGGGGTTCCCATGCTGTGTTGGCCTTACTTTGCCGACCAGTACCAGAACCAGACTTATGTTGTCGAGGTGTGGAGGGTTGGGCTGGAACTGCGGAGGAACCGAGAGGGGATTGTGGGAACAGAAGAAATAGTGGGCAAGTTGAAGGAACTGCTGAAAGATGAAGGAATAAAGAAGAGGGTCGGGGACTTGAAGGACAAGGCAAGGACGTGCGTAGAGGAAGGTGGTAATTCTTCCAAGAATTTTGATGATTTCATCCGTGCAGTGAAGGAATATGAATGACTCTATCTCTGTCTCTCTCAATTAATGGACATGGACAAGTTGCATGCGATTTGATATTTCAGGTTAAAACATGATGATTTTCATAATTTTGTTCTTATCTAAATCTGAATTAGAATATATAAATATCCAACAAATGGATAAGCTAAGGGTAATACCCAATTTGAATATAATCGATTGACACATATATATATATATATATATATATATATATATATATTCAAAAAGGTGTGCATCTAGACTAGTGATTGTGGTCCATCACACAAATCTAATAACCTGTACTTAGGTTGGGGGGGACACATAACATACATTGCACCAAAAAAAAAAAAAGCAGCAGTTGGGACATTTTGGAGATTTTTTAAAAAGAAATGATTTTTTTTTTACTTTTAATTTTTCACTACCTTTTTGTCCTTGTAAAGAAGGGCTCTCTTTTTTACTCCGTAGAGATACTCTGGTTATTATACCATCCAATGCATAATTTTTTGTGGACTGAACAATGTAAACAACGAGCTTTAGTGAGACCCAGTTACATACTTCATCTCGGCATAAGTCAGTGGTGAACCCTATTGACAACATGTATATTTATGTTTATGCTCAAAAACATTATATATGCATGCGCATGAGATGACAAATATGTATGAAATAATAAACAAGTAAGAGATAATGTTTATGACATAACAAAAGACTTATGCGATAATGAAATGACTATTGTATGAGATAATGTCACATATAAGTTTGACTTGAGATAAACAAAAAAATTATGAAATAATGAGATAACAAATGGATGTGACTTGAGATAAACAAAAAAATTATGAAATAATGAGATAACAAATGGATGCATGAAACAACGCTAGACATAAGTATGAAATAATGTTTATGAGATAGTAAAATCTTTATGAGATAATGCACGGATATATGAGATAAAAGTAAATATAAATATTAGATAATGTTTATGAGATAATAAAATATTTATGAGATAATGAGATAATGCTATAAGCAAGACAAAAAAACAAAAACATCTTTTTATTGCTTAAAGGGATATATTGGTCATAACTACATGCATATGCATGCATATAAGGAATGACAAGTTTTACCTTTATTGAATCCATAAATCTTCTTTTTGCAGTTTTCATTTTTATCTTTATAAAAAGTTTTTTTTTGTATTAATCATGAGTTTTTTTTTTGTCATAGTTAAAATGACATATGAAATTACATACATGAAAGTGGCTTATATAATCAACTTCACAAGTAAGGACTAATCTATTGTAAGCATGCAGTCATAGCTTATTATTAAAAACCAAGACCTGATTTGATTACTAATATATATATATATATATAATTTTATCAAATATCTCCGCAAAACCTTGAAGGCATGAGGGCCAAGAGGTTTAACCCAAACCGTGGATTTAGATTTCCACGGTGACTTTTCTATGAACCATTACTGACATCGACATTATGCGTTTGTACGACTAAGGCTGTCATCAGCGCATTCCATGTGGATGTCAAGGAAGGGCACCTTCACTGATGTTTTTAAATTGGCTGTTGGTGAAAACTCTTTATCGACGTTTGTTTCACGCTGGTAAAAGCTAACCCGAGCTTTTAACATCACCAACATAAACCAACATGCATGTAAAAACTTCACAACATTGATTACAAGCCCATTGATTTCCCTGCCGTATAAGGCGTTGAACTTCCACTATATGTCATTGTCCTCAATATAAAATTATTTAATCAGGATTAGCTAAAAAAAATAACTTTCAATCAAATTCAAAATTTTTATATGATGCATTGAATCACAATTGTCCATCTCACAAAACTGTTTACATAATCCGTCCTCACTTTATCTAACCGAAACATTTCGAAAAAATCAGATATAAAAAATTAATATCCAATTAACAAATGAGATCGGATTCAAATGTAAGATTGATGTCCGATCAGATTTGCATTTGGATTCAGATATGCATAAATATCCAATTGGATTCAGATCAGATTTAATTTTAAACAAACATTTTATATCCAATGTCCTTTCATTTTGAAAATCATCTGGGTTAGGTTCAAATTCAGATTTGGATATGAATATAAAAACCGGACCTGAATCGGATTCAGTTTGTAAAATGGTATTTCAGATTTGAAAATTACTTTTCTTTGTTCGTATTAGAATATGAATATATGCAAAAGGTGGATCTGATTAAGAGGATATCTGATTCTGTTGATATTCCTATTTCTATACTAATAAAAGCTTAATCTAATATAGTGATGAAAGCCCTGTGTTCCTATGTCCATTAATGTAGTTGTTATCATTGATTAATCCACGACTAATGAGGATTGAGTTGCTAAAATAAGCATCACTGGCACTAACAGCTTTGTCATTGAACACTTCTGGTGATGCATAGTTTCCCTTTAAACTGGAATGAAGTTGAAATTTTAAGTTTAAGTTTGTTAATTTTTGAAACATAATATCCCGTTTGTTGAATAATTTCAATTTTTTTATTCTAAAATTCTATGATTGCAAATATTCTAGTATTAGGAGTGGAACTAGAAATTTTTCATGAGGTGGGCCGAATTAAAGTTTATAAATGATGACACAGGTCAAAGTATCATTTTTCAAATTTTTTATACAGAACAAGTAAATTTTTTTAAAATGTACATGTAAATTTTTTTAAAAGAAAAAATTCTAAGGTGGGGCCAGGGATTTTTTGTACTAATGCCCCTTAATTAGAATTTTTTGGCCTCGAGTGCTGAAAGGGAAGATAATGTGAGCCCTGCTGGTTTTTCCTCTGACCAAGGATAGAACCTAACAGGAAGAAATGATGATCACAAGCAGCTCAAATCGATGTCACAGGTGCATGTTGATGAGCTATGAGAAAATTATCATGCGCAGGCAAATGGCATCCAAAGCCTGTTATTTTCACCTATCCTCTTGAGTAAGCACTACAAAAACCCGAGGTATTACCAATGGCAAAAAATCTCATTGAAAAATGGCTATGCGTCAATAATTGTTTTTTCTGACGGCTTTTATTAATCGTTGGTGAAGAGAGTGTTGGTAAAGATCATCACCAACATACCAGAGCATCGTGTATGTATTCGTACCATCATCGACACGACAAACACTGACATAATAGTTTGTTTTTACTGACATTGTCTCGAACGTTGAGTAAAACACTATACCGACAATGGTATTGGCTTCTTTGAAAGCAAGGAAGGGGTAGTGCTATTTTGGTAGCCAGGTTCTTGCAATTTTTCTTTCATCCTTCAATACCTGGATTCAAGGATTGAGAATTGTTTTGTTTATGAGAACTCACTGCATCTCTACACTTCGAGGTATGGATGCTTGCAGTGGAGGTAAGTTCTCTACTACATGCTTCTTAATTACTAGTTTGTCAGGTCTTTAACATGAACAAGGGCCAAGTTTTTCTTAGGGGGCATTTGAGGGTCATGATTTAAAATCCTCAAGATTCAAATCCGGCATTTTTTTCAATGAAAAAGCACAAAACAAGGATTTCAATTATATGACTTAGATCGGACTTAAGATTCTTAGTTAAATGAACCATGGATTTTACTGTAGAAATTTTACCACACCAGTAAAAGTATATCACTTCGGACCTATGGATTTCAAATATGAAGTAATCAAGCCCCCCTAAGCCCTATTTGTTTACCATAAATCTGAGATATGAACAAATCTCACGTTTGGCAGATTTTTAATCTAGAGAAGAGCTGAAATCTGCAGGTCAGAGATCAAACTGTGGGCAGGTCAAAGGGGTCCGATCACGGGTGGAGCTAGAAATTTTTTATGAGAGAGCTGAAGTAAAGTTTCCAAATTTTGATGGGGGCCGAATATCAATTTTCAAAATTTTTATATAGGATAAGTGATTTTTTTTTAAATTCGCATGTAAAATAAAAAAAAAAAAAAAGAAATTTGAGAGGGAGCTAGGACTCCTGCGGGCCCCTCCTTGGCTCCGCCCATGGGTCTGGTCACTTGGAAGGATCGCTAATCATCTGGGATGCACTGGTAGGGTCCTACTACAGTCTATCTTTGGCCGGTGGGAGAGAGAGAAAGAGAGAGAGAGTTGACTGACGAGAGTTTTGACCAAGAAAACCCTCAATAAGTGGGAAGTCCTAGCTTTCAAGTGGGAGAGGGAGAGGGAGAGAGAGAGAGAAGTGAGGGAGAGACACCGATGAGATGAGGCAGAAGAGGTTTTGAGAAACCTCTGATTTTAAGATAGGGGGTTTTGAAATCAACTCCAAATCCCGAACAGTGATAAAGCTAGAAAATTTTGGATAAAGGACCTTAACCTGTCTATGACTCAAAAGAATGAGTGCTTGCGGGGTACTCACTTAGGTATGATGTGGGCATCACTACATGTGGCTGCACACAGCTCTAACTCGCTCGCAGTTAAAGATTTCAAGTGCAATGGCCCACACGAGTCACATACATACAAGGTAGTCCAATCAAAAGTTTTCAACACATTAGCACTTTTTTGCTATATTCCTAAAATGTTAGGCTGTTTTTTGCAAATTTTGTGTTTTTTTGTTGGTGCACGTGAAAAATTAAAAGGTAAAAGCCAAATTGAAATAATGAATGTAAGGCTGATCTTTTCCAATATTCACATGATAGAGAACATTTTTCCATCGTCAAACTTGATTGGCCACACATTATACGTACATCTAAAGGGAGACGTGTGCTTCATATTTCCGTAGATTAGCTTGGCCTAACATGCGCCACTGCAGCTTCTGCTTCATAGCATGCTTTTAAAAACTTGAACGGGCCATGAAGCAACAATTCAAGGGAATTTGGTAACTGGAAGGCAGCATTCTTTGCAACTCAATGTTTTACACATGCACCTGTTTTAGGGAACACATTTATAAAACTCTGCTTTCCAAACAACATAATATTCTTATTGCCAAACGCCATGAAGCAAATCCCATTTCAACATTTAATTGCTATAGGCAAATTTTTACCCCAAGGGGTTGTAGCGCACTGGTGCGGGAGACATGCTCCGTCCGATAAGACCTCGAGTCGAGTGTCTTGGACGTCACCTGCCCGCTCCAGGATCGCTTCAGCCCCTGGCCCGTAAAAGGGCCCGAAGCATGCTCGAAACCCAGGGGGGAGGGTGACGAGGGGGGGCCAAAAGGCCTCTCTTAGGGCGGTGGAATGAACCACTCACCCTAAAAAAAAAAAAAAAAAAAAAAAAAAAACCAGAACAACAGGAAGCAACAAACCTAGATGAATTAACCAAAAAACTCGACAACCTTAAAATAGGAAATGGAAACATCAAGCCTACCCCTACCCCTATTCCTAAAAGTATAGCTTTTCCTAGACGAAGATAATGGCTGTAAGACGTTCTTTTTCTAGTCTTGGTAGAAATCTTAGCGATACTAATGAGATAAGACGAATAGATGAAAATCTGTTAACAAGATTAATCCGAACTCAAGGTCCTAGCTCTAGAACTTTGGAAGAAATAATAGATGTAAACAGAGATTTGGAAATTTACAATAATCATCAACTCTCATTGCTAAATCCTAGGATTCTATATAGGACAGGATTTTGGAATATTAACCCACAGCTAGTCAGAATAAGTAGAGAGGAAGAAGTTTGTGTTACAACTGAACACCAAAATATTGGTATAATTAGTCAAGACAGTCTTAAACAACTATTACGTAACCATAATAGGCTCATTCATCTCGGCCTAATAATCATCGGAATTAAGGGTTTAGCTAGAAGAAACCTAGGAACAAAAGTTTTAGTCACTTTGCTAGACAAGAGATGGGCTAATGATGCTAGGAAGGCAATTATAGCAAGCATGGAAATAGATATGTCTAACAACAAAGGGATATTCTATTGTGCACCTGATTTCTTACTTAGCACAAGGGATCTTGAACATATTATCATAGGCATTCAAACTAAAGGATATGAAGCATTTACGGGAAAAGCCAATTTACTTGTAAATGTCGGTTTCTTAGGAAAAATAACAAATAGTAGTACTACAAAGTATAAAATTGATACTAAGGCTATAATTGAATCTATGACTAGCAAGGGCATTAGGATGATTAAGCCTATGGCTATTGACCCTGAAGAATTAGAAGGCTTAGATTGGAATATCAGTAAAAATTTAGAAATAAAAACCAATGTTAAAGTTCCTGAAGAAAGTTTAATGTTTAAAAACCCTGATGGTAGCTATACTGTGAGATTTTTAGACTATAAAGAAAAACAACACAAGGAAGAAAATGATTCTGAAGAATTTCGTAGCCAAATAGACGATTGATGGAAGGCTTAGAACATAATTGTATTTTACTCCCCAAGGGATTCAACTTATCAGAAGAAGATGTCCTTAGACTAGAAATAAAATTAGTTGCAGAAGGGAAAATCCACGAGGAAGACAATCTATACATAGATCCCACGGGAAATATTAGAATAAATAAGTTAGAAAACAATAAACCTATGTATATCTCAAAAAACCTTATGGAAATAGATACTCCTGAATCTTCCCAGGCCACTAGTGGAAGATCACCACAAGACCAACCTCAACAAATACAACCTCAACAAATACAACCTCAACAAGTACAATCTCAACAGATACCAATACAACACCTATTACCCCCCATACCCACAATACAATACGCACCTGGACAACCACCTAGAAGGCCTTATGTAGAATACAAGGACAGAGATACCTATAAACCACAGGGAAAAAGGATGCCTTTAGAAACCTTAGATAGGAAAGATCTCTTAGATGAAGGAAGAATTCTAAACATAAGCGCTCATGATCCCCAATTATTACCTTCAGTAATAGACGTATGGTCTCAACGAGTTGCTAGAAAATGGGACAGGATGAACCAAGAAATGTGGACAACAGAAGAAATGTATTCTTGGGCGGAAAAATTTTTAGGAGAAACAGCTAGAGCATCTTGGGAAGCATACAAAAGAGAATACCCTCAAGACTTGCAAAGAGAAATGCTTCTGGGAAAAAACATTTATAATGTTATCAATAAAATACAATTCCTCTTATTAGGATACCAGCCAAATACAGGATATGACAAACAACAACAAGACTCAATTCGAAAACTAGAGCAACTCCAAATTAAAGACTGGCGTTATATCAAACCATTCTTACAAGATTTCTTTTACTATAGTTCCTTAGCAGGGTGTTTTTATAATAAAGAAATAGGAGAAAGCCTCTTTCTTAAGTTACCTGATCCTTTAGGTTCTCAGATTCATAAAAAATATAAAGAAAAAGAAATGATGCCCCTAACAGATAATATTAGTATAAGAATCCAATTTATTATTGAAGAATTAGTAAAAAAATGTACTGAAATAACTATCTCTAAACAACTTAAAGGAGAATATAGCTTTTGTAAACAAATTTATACACCTCAAAGGTATGATACAGAGCCTAGACACCCAAAAACCTATAAAGTAAAAGACAAAGGAAAACGAAGAAAATACTACCTCCGTAAATCTAATGCTCGAAAACCGTACCTTGACAGACATAGACATGTTAGAAAATATAACACCCAAAGAGATTACAAAAACAAGTTAACCTGCTTTACGTGCGGAAGCCCTGAACACTTAGCTAGGGATTGTTCGAAACGTAAAAACCTTTATAATAAAGCTTCAATCTTAGTAGATTGTGTAAATGAAGACTTATTAGCTTTAGATGAATATATTAGTGATACTGAAAGTATTTATAGTATTATCTCCATAGAAGAACCCTTTCATAACTCCTCTGATGAAGAACCCTGTAATAATAACCATATGAGCCATAGTTTGCTCGAATCAAATAGAAAATGCGGCGAAGACTTTCAAAATAAAATTTTCAATTTAACCAATTTGCACTACATGTTGGATAACATAAACGATGAGGATGATTAATCAAGGTTTGGAAACATCATATAGATAGATTTGAGATTCTTGAAATATTTTGAGTAGACATTAGTCACGGTAGACAAAGTAGAATGCATTCTTTCTAACACAAATTTTTGTTTCAGGCAACATGGCTACTTCTAGTGAAACCCATCTTGTCCAAATAGACCCAGATTTAGGCTTACCCATACTACCCCCAGACTCCAATCTTACTTTCCTGACCTTGCCTAGCATGAATCTTGACCAAAAAGACCATATTTTACTTGACAACCTTTGGCACAATAGGAAGAACCCAACCTTTTCTAAAGTCCTCAGCATCCTAGCAACATACCTTAGTATCAGAAACACACAAAGCCAACTTAAGCTCCTTCCTGATCCTACCTTGAATCCGTTTTTCCTAGACATAGCCCAACAGTTAGAAAATACTAGTAAAGAATTGGCCCTCTGTAAAGAAAAATTAGTAGAACTGACAAAAAATTTGGAACAATCAACATCCGAAGTAGAATTACTGAAAAAAGAGTGGGAAAAGGAAATACAAAATGGGAAGAAAAAAGAGAGAGTTTTCCCTCCGAAATTGATGAAGCCAAAGAACAAGTGTACAAAATCGTCCTTCAGAAACAAAAGAAGGAACATGGACGTATTCAGGAGATATTAAGATATCTGGCAAAGAATCCTGGACTACGACCAAAGGGGATGAAATTCTGTTTAGTCAAGTACCAGCACAGAAGACATACTGATAACTCTTTCTGTGAGTGTCCTAAAGGATTTGGGATCATCCTAGGAAGTATTAATCTAAGGAAATGGACAGACCTGGAAATGTTTGATATGCAGATTTCTTTGAAGAATCTAATGCTGCAGGGATATGTAAGAAGAATTATCATCACAGCTGTGGAGCAGACACATATGCTGAGATTCAATTGGCGTTTGGCCCATATAGTCGAACAAATTTTTAGGAACAACTGGGTTGCAAAAGGATTTGTAAACCTGGACATCAATACAATCCCACCAACATATGATTATCCATGTGATGCAAAACATGAGATAACCATTCGAACATACTCTTTTGCCACCCCTCTACAAACCTCCCTCTCTCCTACGGACATACCTGAAGCAGATCCTGATGAATGGGACGGTGAGCTTACAAGATGGCGAGAATTCAAAATGTCTCAACAACTGAAAACATGGCATCACCCGCATAACTTAATATCAGAAGATAGAAATACTAGGATCTATACATCTGACTCAGAACATGTAAAAATGGTTATACCATTTCAAAACCATGTTTGTATCAAACCAGGACTACGAGAGCATTTTGCGCAAATCAATGCAGGCTGGCAAGTTCATGAACTTGGAGACAAAGGCCACGATGGTGCTGCACTGGTTCTCCAATTTGACCAACATTCAGACAGCGAAGACACTGATCCAGCATGGCAGTAGACACTTTCTAAAAGGGTAGGGACGAAGCTGCTGAGTCCTTAAACCTGCAGCCTAACGTTCGTCAAGATCGGTAAAAACTTGGCCCTTGTAAGTTGTGGTTAAACTTCCCATGGGTACGGTGCTTCCCATGTAAAACTCAAGCATCATCCGTTTGAGAAGAAACGTGATAAACTTCTCGTTGGGAAAATCCCCCAAGTTAAAAGTAGGATTTGTGTTGTAGATCATCACTTCAAAATCTACCCTGGAGCGAGGCCCACCAGGATAAAAATGGGTTTTACGTTTGTAAATTTTCGGCATAAAAATTTACCCTGTGAAGCACCCCACAGGATAAGCACGGGTCACATCCTGAGGCAAATCAACTCGAGGAGCCTCTAGAAGACTGTAGAAGAACGTTGTAAATTGCCAACCTTCTTTTTGTAATATATAGCAATGTTGTGGTGTGATTGATAAGAAATAAAGAAGAAGGAATGATACACGCGTCAAAAAAGATGGTTACGTGGCTCATCATGAAGAAAAGACGAAGCGGCTACTGTAGCACTTTGGCGGTTACTGTAGCAGTCACTGTAGCAGTTACTGTAGCACTTCGGCGGGCACTGTAGCACTTTTGGCCCTTTTGGACACGTTCGACTGCCACCTCACCTAGCACACGACATTTGTCCATCTTCAAGTTCCTTCGATTGTAACCGTTTTTGTCTTGTATTAGTTAGCTTGTTCGGGAAGGAATCCTATTCCTTTTCCAAATTGTAATTCGTTTTCACGTCCGGTGCCTATATAAGCACCACCCCTGCGTCTGTATCCATCATCGAAAACTCTCATCGAGAGATCTCCTCCTCTACCAAGTACTTGCTCTTGAGTGCTTTGGCTTCCTTCACTCCCCTTCCTTTTCTCCTTCGCCACTTCTCACCTCCTCCTCTGCCTCCCATGCTGTAAGAAAGCGAACCGGCGCTTTTTGTGCTCTTTGTGTTTTATGTTGGAAGTTCTGGCCCTAGCCAGGAACTATGCGTAGAAACCATGCTTTATGACGACGAACCTGCTGTAACATGTTTTGTTCATGATCTGATTCCCGTGTTTTTGAGTTCTTGATTCTCTGGACGAGTCACTGTGTAGATCCTTTAAGGCCAACAGGCTATTGTGGAAAAGAAGTACCTGTTAGGCGAGGAGGCCGTTTAGGGGAAAAATAGTACACAAACGGTGAGGTCTGAATAGGATGACATCGTGTTCTTTGAAAGGAAAATGTTAACAAGTTTTCAAAATCGGGGGAATCATACCATAAGCTTATCATGTTTTAGTTTGTTCTTTTTTATAATAGATGTGTTTATGTTCGTAGCACCCTGTTCCTGTGAAAGGAATTTTTCCAACTCAAAACAAGAGACTCATAAACAGAGTATGAATTTGTATGAACGATACATAAGACTGCGTGACCAAAAGAGATGAGTACCTAGTAGGCTAAAAGAATTTCTGTTTTTCCAAAACTCTGATTTAGGACCCTTTGTTTACGTCAACTTGTGTTGATATAAAAATCCAAAAATATTTAGACACCTTAAAGTTTAAAGATTTTAGTTTAAAGATTTTAAAAGTTTACATAGTTGATAAATTTATCCAAAATCTCTATGATACCTCAAACAGATCAAAAAAATTTCAATAAACACGTAAAACAAATAGCCAGAAGCAAAGTTATTAAATATCTCAAAAAAATTGTAATTGTTAAGAAATTTATAAACAAATTAAAAAGGCTTCACAAAAGAACAGAAAGCCAATGGCGTATGGTACAACATTATGCAAACTATTATGCACACTATCCATCAGACGATAGTTACACAGACGACCCAGACTATGAAGAATATTTAGAATAAGGCATAATCATGCAAAAATTAGAATATCTAAATTTAGAGCTATACCAAAAATCTAAGAGTACTGTAAAAAGTAACCAATTTAGTCATACTTGTTATTTTCAAAATGGCAAACATCTACTCCATAATGAGGATACTAGTCTTATGTCTCAACAATTGAATAGTATAATTGATCTACATATTTCCCTAGCACAGAGCCTAGAATCTTACAATACTAAAAATCAGGTCTCTTTGCAACCCATCTTTGATACATTAAGAAACAATATTCTTAAAGAAATATTAGACAATCAGAAATATTTAAAAGACCAATTAGCCACTATTCTAAGTAAATTAGGCACCTTACAGGAGTATAAAGATAATATAGAAATCATCAACAAGACTACAAAATTTCCACAAAATCCTAGTCATAACAATATCGAAGTCATAAAATTAATTAATGAAATCAAACAGATAATTTTACGCTGAGCATGGCTTATATTACAAGAACCTTAGCATATGAACATGAACATGAGTGGAAACATAAATCCGGAAGTAGTGACCACCCATGTATCTTTTGTAATAGGTATCCTAGTATAGAACTTAGATTCCAATGTAAAACATGTACGGCTGAAGCATGCAAGTTCTGCTTAGAGGAGAAACATTATCAACTCATTGTAGAAAAAGTGGTAGGCCGAAAAGACGAGACTATAGGAAAATGAATCTTAGTCATAGAAAATAGGCTAGATGATATAGAAAAAACTTTAGCTATAACCAATCTAAAACAACTTGATCATATAATCTATGAGATACCTCATACCAACAACAAAGGTAAAGGCATAGTTTTGGAAAAAGGTGAAAGGACATTAACTACCATAACCTTTCCCAGCATAAAAATCAACCATAAAGAACCACGGAGGACAGCTATTAGAGTCCCCTGCATATTCAAAATAAACAAATGGAAATTAGAAGTAGATGCTTTAATAGATACAGGATGTAGTGTTTCAGTTTTAGACAAAAATTTAGTACCACCAGAATATCATAGAAGCCTAGACCCTGCCTTCCAACTTTGGGCAGAACAAATGGATGGATCTTTACATAAATACGACGAGGAAATATGCAAACATAAAATCGCTTTTCGGATCTCTGAAGGAGTACATACTGTTTATCAGCCAGGGCCCAAGACGTTCATTAGACAAATGCAATTACACGATATCACAAAATGCATTATCGGATTAAATTTTATTCTAGAGAACATGACTGGATGTGTTATAACTAGGACCGGCCTATCCTTTCTCAATAACCAAATCCCTTGGGTACCAGAATGTAAATTAGACAATAATGAAGGTTGTGATTGTAAAATACCCGGGCCTGCAAAGAGGAAGTAGCCTTAACATATCCTGAAGATGAAGATGATCTAGAAATACTAGAAATAAATCCCGAATACAGCCTTATAGACACTCAAAAAATTTATAATAAGTTAGAAACAGGCTGCACAGAAATAAATGATTTGCTTAGAATATTAGAAAAAGAAGAAATCATAGGGGAAATACCCACAAAACATTGGGATCGCAATAAAATAGAATGCATACTACAGATAAAAGATCCAGGATTCACTATCTCCAACAAAAAGATTAATGCTACAAATGACAATATTAAAGACTTTGAGATGCATATAAAATATATATATATATATATATATATATATATATATATATATATATATATATATATATATATATATATATATATATATAGGCAATTAAGACCCATACAGCAGGAATGAAAGCAAAAGTTGTATGTGTGCATGTGCGTGCATGCATGCATGCATGTCTGTTTAAGAGTGTTTATGCATGTTTACCGGAGTAGATGAAGAGAAAAATTAAAAGTCCCTAAGAGGGTTAGCACAATAGATTGGAGGGCTGGTGGGTGGCCATTCTCTGTTCGAACATCCAGGGTGTCAACTCTCTGTATTGAAAAAGGGATGCAACTGATAGGCAAATTGAAGCCAAGCAGAAGCGGTATTAAGGCACAAAAAACAGGTCATGTACCTTACAAGACAAAGGGTTGAGTAGAAGTTTTGACCTTTAACCAAGTGATGAGGACTTCACCACTCACCCGAGAATGCAAACAGAAAGAAATATTTACGCAGAGACAATAAGACATGATAAGAGGTTTAAGTTTGATGATCTTAATAACTTTTTATTGATCTTAATAACTTTTTTTTTTTAGTATTCTAAATCAAGGGAGAGACGAGGTTGGGCAAGAGTCCCTAGTTCCGGGCGATAAGATTAAATCTTCAAAAAAAATGTCAGAATTTTAAACCCAATCATGCATTAGGTTTGCAAAATGAGCCACATCCGGTTTGAAATTTTTTTTGTCATTTTCTATTTTCCGTGACCCAATTTTCACCGAAATTCATATGTATTGAACTAAGTTGTATTTTACAATATATATATATATATATATGGTAACAAGATATTAACTTGACATTGCCTTTTTTTAAATAGTTTTAGTTATTATCAGCTGTCGAACTAGCTGAACAGTAAAAAAACAGGTAAGGTAACAGTTCCCTTTTTGTGAAGGACCATTCCAAGAGAAGTTAAATAAAATGAAACATTTTTGTTAACATATAGTATTTTGCTTGAAGATCACAATCATTTCCATGCTAGTGAAGTGAAATCACTGAAAACTCGTTTTCTTTTTCTGCTAAGTTATTTGACAGTAATCAGAAACTAAACCTAGTTATTATTGGACTACTAATGTCCAACGTCCATGTAAAAGGTTAGGTGTTCTTTTGCAATATATATAAGGTTGGGGCACTTAAAAAGAATTAATGATAAAAGGTTTGCTTCTCCAAGTTCATTCCTAGCTTATAAGAACTCAGCACATCCATCCCTCACTTTCTTTAACCAACAAATGGACCTGTGTTTGCACTTTAAGACATTCACGCCACAGACGTGTGTATATATATATATATATAAGAAAATAAGTTCCTAGGGGCAGAGCTAAAATTTTTTTCTTTTTTTTTTTTTAATGAGGAGCTGAGTAGTATTTTACAAAATTGTATTTGGGGCAGAACAACATTTTTTAAAATTTTTACATACGCCAAGTTAAAAATCTTCAAAAAAAGTAAGTACATTTTCTTTTTTCAAAATGTGACGTGGAGCCATGGCTCCATCCCAGTCACCAAGGGTGGAGCTAAACATTTTTCATAAGAGGGCCAAATTATAGTTTCAAAATCTTAACATGGCCTGAAATATAATTTTTCAAAATATTTATATAAGATAAATGATTTTTTTTAAATTTACATGTAAATTTATTATTTTTTTTTTTTAAAGGACTAAGGCCCCTGTTGGCTCCCCTTAGGCCCCGGACGGGCACTATGCCATCTATTAAATCATTGATTTTCTTTGGAAACGTCATTTTGGTCATTTTATTGAAGAAAAAGTCCCACAAATTCGAAATCAAATACATAGCTTATCTGCTGCGGACTAAACTGTCAAATCTTTTGGGGCCATATGTTTCCCTCAATCTGAGATTCTAGAGATCTGATATCACTAAGGATCTCATATGCCAGAATTTGAGGTTAGACTCTCCCTCTCATTGGACCTCAACTCTGATGTTTTGGCCACACTGAGAATTTCAAATCATATTTTTTATTTTTCTATAGATCTGAGTACAATATTTATTTACTTTATAGGCATCACATGAAAGGGATTCAAAATCAGCCTCGATCAAAAAACACCACCTTATTAGACTTAACTCATATATAATATTTTATTTGATGATGACTATGATGCCTACCATATATTATTCTATAATTACTTTTAAACTTGTTATTATATTAGGAGGACAAGAATGTGCATTGTCGTCACGGCCTCCTGATTTAACAGACCAGCCTTTGAATGTTTGATGGACTTGTTTTTGTGGACTCTCTTCGTGGTCACTATCATCGTCCGTCCACATGCTATGTGCCAAGATGGTACTTAAAGAGAATGCGCATCCTCTGGAATAATGACCGATGTTGGTGACATCATGTCTTTTATCTCGATATCGACCGATTGAAATGAAGCATTTAAAGTGTAGTTGGTGGTTTTTGGTTGAGTTTAGAGGTTCATCCTTATCACTCGGAACACAAGTTTAAAGGTCTCATATTCTCCTTGTTTCTGGAGTTTCAAACTGTATTGCTTCACATGTATGTCGCAATCAGCTGTAGTTGGTAGTTTAAGATTAAGCTTTATAATAGAAATTAAAATATACTTTTTAATATTATTAATTTTATTTGTTTGTCTGCCCATTCTTTCCAAATTTTCAGAGTGTTTCTCTTTTTAAAGTGAGTAGGAATAGTATGTATTTCATCCTAAAGTCCAGCTCTCGCCCTTTTCCCATCTCTTTAGGGTATCAACCAGGGGCAGAGACAAGGGGGGTCTGCATGGGCCCTAACCCCACCTTAAAATTTTCTTTTAAAAAATTTACATGTAAATTTTAGAAATTTTTATTTGTCCTATATAAAAAGTTTGAAAAATGATATTTTGACCTACGTCATCATTTATAAACTTTAATTCAGTTTCACTCACGAAAATTTCTAGCTCCGCTCCTAGCAGTAGCATATTTGCAATCATAGAATTTTAGAATAAAAAAACTGAAATAATTAAACAAGCAGGATATTGTGTTTTCAAAATTAGCAAACTGAAACTTAAAATTTCAATTTCATTCCAGTTTAAAGGGAAACTATGATTCTAAAACTTTTATTTTCTAATCAAAATTTCAAACCATCCAAACTCTCAAACTGGCAAAGCGAAGCATGTCATGTATGACGAGCAAAGCGTCCGGGCTATGTTTGACACTGATTTGATTTTTTGTTTTTTATAAAGTGCAATCTATTCACGCTCACACTGATTTGACACAAAGAAAGGTGGACAAGGGAAAGATCACGATCAAGTTGAAAACCTAGATTGTCTATCAACCTTGTCATTTTAGTAGATGAGCATCTCAATGGTCCTTGTCCTGGTAAAGCTTTCACCTTTCTCATCAGTGCTTACCCTCAATCCGAAAAAGTCACAAAGGAACTGGTGTCTAATAATTAATAAAGTTAGCCGTTTTCTTGGAACGTATTATCTTATAACAAGTGTTTAAATAGCGTAATGTTTTCATTTCAGAAGACACGATACGGTCATATCTGATGTTTGATTAGTAGGTCTGAAATCAATATTGATAAACACATCATATTACATATAAAAAGAACATAGTGTTTGCCAATTATGTGTCACATGAACATGCATCTTAAGAATATAATATTGTCCTCTACGCATATTTCTGATATGTGAGTGATGAGTTTGACCGGCACTATCTTCATCAATGATCAACAACACGTCGCAAAAACAATTACCACACGTAGCCATTTTTCACGGACATTTTTTTCCTGTCGGTAATGCCTCAATTTTTTGTAGTGTTTGCTAATGCATATTTGAATCTAATCCAATGACATACCTACTCATAACAGGTGGAAAAGAAGGTGCTCTTGCGATAGCAAATGTCTATGCATCACTTTTTTGCACTCTTGCAGTCCTCACAAAGAGCACACACATGCTGAGGTGTATGTGCATGCATGAATGAGTGTAGAATGGATTCTTTGGTAGTAGGAAAACTGCATTGTTTGAAACATAATGTTGGAACATGAATATGTTTTTAAAAGTAAATGATTCTATTACTCAATGCCCCCATATGATGAAATGTCAACAGGTTAAGGTTGAGGGAATTTTGAACTCCATTTTTTTCATTTAAAACAATATTTCAAATTCAATAAATAAGCCTTCGAAGTAAAGTTGACAAAACAAAATTTAAATAATTAGGTACTAACTTTGTGTGATCCCTATAGTTAACTTATCCAAGTTTTTTGAATGAGTAGAAGGGAACCCCACTTTCTAAAAGAGGGCCAAGATCCCCGGGGCATTATATATATTGACATAGGAGCATAATGCCCATAGAAATCCAAGTGACAATCTGGACCTCACTGCCATTAAATTTCAATTAAAGGCTATTGTGATGAAAGCCCTACTTGGCCCTATGACTTGTATTAGAAATAATTAGGTATGTCAGCGGATCATATTTGAATAAAATGTATATTTTAACATATCTGTTGTTGTTCTGTATCTGATGAAGGAAAATCTATACCTTACCAGAATCCAAAATCTGAATCCAATCCGAATTCAAATTTTTTGATTAACATCTGAACCTGAATTCTATTTTTTAAACTGAACCTAAACCATATTATAGACACTGAGTATATGATATCTGTTTAAAACTATATCCGCTCCAAATCCGAATAATCCAAATCCAATCAGATGTTGTTTTTTATATATGAATCCGACCTACATTGTTAGTCGGATATCTAAATTTTTTCCATATGCAATTTTTTTAATGTAATTCAGTTGAATACCGGACTAAAATTGAATTTAGAGACATCCGTGTAAATAATTAGCAGATGATGTCTAAAACCAGCTTGGCAACTGTTTTGGATGTAGAGCTCAATTTTGACGCCAAAATTGAGTTTTGTTGTGGCCTGGATGGCACAAAAAATTCAATTCCCACACATACATTTAAAAAAAAGGAAAAAGAAAAATGTTCATGGAGAAAGGGGTTTCATAACTAGGGTTGCACATGAGCCGAGTCGAGCCCAAGCTTGGCCAGCTTGAACTCAACTAGGCTCAAAAAACTGGAGCTCAAGCTTGACTCAAGCTCCTTATATAAAGCTCGAACTCACTTGTTAACTCATTTAACTCGTTTAGGCATTAAATCGTTTAACATTAACTCGTGTAACTCGTCTAACTCGCATAGTTTGTGAAACCGGTTTTGACAGTATTATATAGAATACTGGTTTGCAAGTCAAGCATAAACAAGTCGAGTTCCTGAAACTCGAACTTGACTCGTTTACCATTTCGAACATCATTATAAGTTCAAATCGGCTCGTTTATAAATGAGCCAAGTTTTTTCGAGCGAGTTCAAATTGTGGCTTGACTAGTTGTGCAGCTCTATTCATGACTAACCCCTTTTCCTTATCCATCCAGCCTTTTCTTTTTTTGGCCTTGGCCGGAAAATGCCAGCGGGACCATTTTCTAGCCAGCTACTGGCAGAAAATGACCAGTATAAAAATTCCTTCAAAATTATAATTTTTCCTTCATTTTATCTTCTCAAGATTCTACAAGGAAAATGGATGGCTGACATCACCTAACATGAGTGACCTTAGCTGTACAAATTTTCAGTGGTTGGAAAATGATTGCTATATATAGTTTCAAAACTCTTACTTTGTAAGTTAGGTTTGTTCTTCTATCTCCCGAAAGATTGATCCAGCAATGGTGGAGATATAAAGCAGTTCTTATTGTCACGTTAAAATAGCAAAAACGCTTATGAAATAATCCCAGCCTTTCTCTTCCATATAAATAAATTCTCCATATTTTTCTTATTTATTATCAACTAAAGATAGAAGAAACATGTACGCAATTAAAAGAGAAAGAAAACTTACTTTTATTTTCGGGATAAAAGTATTACACTTTTTTGTCAATAAGGCAATGAGAGAAACCAAGAATGGATCGGTGGAAATGCAACCGAAGATCAAATCCATATTCCTTTTACATGTCCTACGATCAGTGGCGGAACCAAAATTTTTTTATGAGGGGGCAAATTAAAATTTCTAAATTTTGACTAGGGCCGAAATATTTTTCAAAATTTTTATATATGACAAGTGATGTAAATTAAAAAAAAAAATTGAGGTGACTCCGTTCCTGTGCCTAGGGCTGTTGCTATTTGGAGATTTGCTTTCTCATGGTTTGGAATTAACATGATTTCTGTCAAGACGTGTGTTCTAAGTTGGTTTGGCTAAGTTGGTTTGGTGGCACCCAAGACGATTTTCTTGAAGAGAATTCTGCACATGTAGCCGCTTCAATATTGTGGTATGACATCTGTGGAGCCCCAGAGATAATTCAACCTTTTTTAGTTATTTGAAGCAAATGAGAAGTGAAAGAGACATAGCATAGCTAATTGAGCTAGAAGCTTAGCAACCTTTAGTTTGATTCTAATGGGTAGGTACTATGCCTCTCAAGCCTCTCAATTTTAAGTAACAAGCTACCGTACACAAAGTTGAAGAGAGCACCATTGCTTTGAGAGAGAACCACTGCCATCGTTAACATCAAAGCAGGGAAAGATCCCACAAGTAAAGGAAACAGGGAGACCTTCAGACCTCTTTTTTCGAGCGATAGGTTGTTAATCTCCCTGAAAAACATTTCCTTAATAAATTTGTGCGAAATTAATAGTTTTCATTAACGAATTTCATTTTAGAGTTCTCAGTTAGATTGTTATTACTTTTGAAACTTGACAGTAAATGAAATTCTATTCGAGTATCCAATTAATCAGATGCATATATCGTAATCCTTATAAACGAGCGCCACACCTTTTCTAAAGTAGTAAAGTTGGCATACTACTTGAGTAAACCCGATCCAGATCCGACTCGGTCCAAGATCTGTTCTACTAGCCAAGGCGACGCCAAGTGTCACCCACAAGGACATTGCGTACATGGGAATATTATATTCTCCAATTTCGAGCGCCATTTACGAAAAAGAAGAGGGCAGTATAACCATTTGACATCTCGCGTCTATCACATCGCCTTTTTGCAGATTTCCATCTTTCTGGAACACGAAAAGGTGGCAGCGGCGAATGGTGAACCCCTCACCAAAAAGGGGAAAAAGTCTCTTCTCTTTTTGCCCTTTATTCCCGTGACCAGTTGATTGAACCAGTTTTCCGTTCTTTGTCCTTCATTTTTTTATTATATATATTTTATTGGGAACTATTTGTAAGTTCTTACGCTCGGGAGATTGCGTAGAACCAGTGGCTTCTCGTCCCTCTCCTCCGCCCAGTCGATCCCAAGGAAGGAGGATATCGTTTCGAAACCCTAGAGGAAGATCGATGCATCTTCTGTTAGGTACTAATACACTCATTCTCCTTCACTCCTCGTAATCCAAATGATCGTGCATGCGTCGTATATACATAGTTTTGGATTCTCATGTGTATATAATGTATATAGTTTTGGATTCTCTAAACTGTGATTTCCGATCTATCTGTGTCCGTCTGTGTATCTATCTGACAAGCTACCGGATTAATCTGGCACGATTTTCGATTCTTTGAACAATATGACCTCCGATCGTGGAGGCTATAGGTCTTGCAGCTGTCTGTGCGTATGTTGCGTACGCTGTTGAATAGTTTTTGATGGCTAGATTTGCGATTACGTGAGTCTTTCGTTGTCTGATGTTTGCTGTTGTGATGTACGAGGAAATGGATCCGAAATATTCTCTACTTTATCTTTCATTTTCTTGTTTGTTGCATAAGTAAATTGTTTAGCCATTCGCTTTGCTTTTACACGTAAGTTTCTTTAATATAGTAAATAGTTATACGTATTTATCTCATTCGTCAATAGGGGAAAGTAATTGTTAATACGTCTTTTTCTTGTACAAAGGGTTTTCTTGGTTGGTTAAATATTCAAAAGACATCCTGATTCATTAGTAGGTCCCGGGATATTATATTTCTCCGCATGTTCATTTTTGGAAAAGCGATGACTAATTTTACAGTGTTCTGAAATTTCAACAGTCAGTGCTAGAATTGTGATACACCATGCAGAAATTACCCATGAAGATTAAGTTACTTCCCTGTGGTACATAAGGATTCTTTCTTCTGCAAAATGTTGCTTAGCTTTCTTTCTGTGGCACATACATTTCCTAAGCAGGTTTAGTTTATAAATGTCATGCTGCATACGTAATAAAGTTTCTTTTGCAGGTTAAATGTACATTTTATGGGAAGTTCATCCCATTTCATACTATGTGAGTAGAGCCTGAAATATATATGGGTCTGGTGGTTCTTCATGATGTTCCTTTACAGTGTAAATTGCACAATGCTATCTTTACCAGCAAAAGCAGTTATTGGGCTCCAAATCACAGATTCAAGTGGCCTCCTCCTTACTTAAGAGGCCGTTACACTGCAAAGCGGTAGTTACATGATTCTTGTGGCTTCCTTATCCGTCCTTGATGTTCTTATTTTTCTCTTCTAATATTTATCGTTACAGTAAATTTCCAGGAAAAGTTGACAATCGTGGTCTTTTTAGGCTTCCAGTATCTGCAAGCGGGGTAAGAATGAGTGAAATTTTGTAAGGTTAATGTTTACCTCCATCTCTTTTCTAAGAGGCATGCCATGTTCTTGGCTTATCATTAACAGGGAGATTCAAAAGATGGTCTGACCGATGCCCTCCTTGAAGGGAATGGAGAGGGTTTATCCACTGGCAATGGAGAAGCAGTGGAATTTAGTTACGAAAATTCATCGGCAACAAGGTTTGCTTTGGCAGAAGCCAAAGCCAGACAACAAGAGGCTGAAAATGAGAGAGACCGGTTGATAGAAGAACTAGCTTTTTCAGAAGCTAAGCAACAGGAATATGCTGCTTCTCTACGTCATACTCAAGAATTGGCAGTTTCGGAACTTGAAGCTGCTAAATCCATGTTCAATCAGAAGCTCCAGGAGTCACTTGATGACAAGTTCGCCTTGGAATCACAGTTAATTCTCGCAAAACAGGATGCTGTTGAACTTGCACTTCAAGTGGAGAAGTTGGCAGAGATTGCTTTCCAGCAGGCTACCTCTCACATATTAGCAGATGCTCAGCAGAGGGTGTCAGCTGCTGAAACATCTGCTGCAGAAGCAGCATATCATATAGAGGAACAGATCAGGGGTGCTGCTGAAGGAGCAATACTATCCATTGTTAAACAGTCAGAGGATACATTTAATAAGGTCATCTCAGTAACTGAAGAAGCCAGTCAGCAAGCTAAAAATGCTATAACTGCACTCTCAGATGAGATTCGTGTTGTAGATGAGATTACATCTCTCCAATCTTTTAACTGGCAGTTGGAGAACACTGTTCGTGACCTAGAGAGTCAGCTATTAATTAGGCAAAATGAGATTGAAAAACTGAAATCTGAACTGGAGAATGTTCAAGAGAAAGCAAGCGCAGCAGAGGTCCGTGCAAGTAATGCAGAGAGAGCGCTGATTGATCTTCAGGAAACAACCAATAGAATGTCTTCACAACTAGAGGAGGAAATGAAGGCAGCGCTGGATAAAGTTAAGCGTGAAGCAGCAGGAAGGGAAAAGGCAATTGCAAAAGCATTCAAGCTGGAGCTGGAGAGTATCAAATCTGCTGTTGATGCAGCAAAAATGGCTATACAAGTGAAAGATGAAGCCTATGCACGAAGATGTGCAGCTCTTGAGCGGTCGTTGAGGACATCTGAGGCGGCCCTAAATGTCTGGAGACAGAGGGCTGAATCGGCTGAATCAATGTTACAGGAGGGTGGAGCCTTAGATCGAGGTGAAGAGATGGCCTTTATGGCTAATGGTGGAAGAATAGATCTCTTGGCTGATGGTGATTCTGAAAAATGGAAGCTTCTAGCTGATGGTCCTCGAAGAGAGATACCTGATTATATGGCTCGCAGAATTAGGTCTTTACTGCCAAGGTTTCCTCCTCGTAAAGTGCATTCTGAAGTATTGGCAACTGATTATCCAGTGTTGAGCTTGCCTAAGGCTGATGAAGTGTGGTCCATTGTTCAAGAAAAGCCAAAGCAGGATGATCTTCTTATCAAGCATGTAGCCGAGAAGGAAGCCATAGAGAAACAACGCAAGACACTAGAGCGTGCTTTGCGCCGCAGAACAATTAAAAGACAACTACCTGAAGAGACAAAATTAGGTTAGCTTACTTTTGTTGCCTTACCACTAAAAGATGCTTATTTTTATCAGTTCTTGCTTTTTCTTTATAACTATTTTAATGCAATTTTACTAATTGTTTCCCTCTGTTAATGCATAATGCAGAGCCTGGAACCGGCACAGGACGTGAGATAGTGGTAACTCTTTTTCTTAACAGTGCCAAATTGCATAAAAGAAATGCTTGAACAAGAAACTACCTAATTTTTATTGCAGTAGTAGATGAACTTTGATGGATATAACTGAGAATAGGCAATTATTATTATGTTCCATTGCTTGGTTAATGCACCTGAAAGTACTTTCGACTGATGTGGTCGCAGTCTGTGCAGTTGTATTGATTTGAAAAATCCAAGTGCCATCAAAATTTTATATCTATTGATTTGTTGCAGAGATAAACAGTACTTTCACGTATGGTTGATGGGGTGGTAGGCAAAGTCCAATAGGGCTCCATTAGGGAGCTAGAAAATACAGGATATGAGGATTTTATGAGCTTTTAATGAGCATTTAAGTCCTTCTCCCACCAAATTTACTTCTCTGTATGTTGGCATCGCTGTGAATACATATCTGTCAAATGCACATATCCTTCATGTGTCTCTAAGATTTAGTCTAGTGTAGTATCTGATGATTCTGATCAACAAGCAGAATGAACTGAACATGGGTTCTTCAGTTCCACTCTGTTCTACATGGACACAGAAGACAGGCTGCCATGCCCGAGCTATTGCAATATTGGTGCATCTTTTAGTATTCTATGTTATATATATTTTACACTCTGATTCGATGGCATGCATTCCTTTATTCCCCTTTATTCTGTGTTCATGTAAGCTTCTTACACACACACACATATACATACATACGTACATACATACATATGTATGTATATATGCATGTATGCAGTTATATATATGTATGTGTGTATAACTGGATATAATGGCCGAACCATGTTTGCATTGATTCACTTGTGTGGTTCATCTTATCTCAGCTTGAGCTAGATGAACTGAAATGATTAAACTTGCGTGACACAAAAAACTGTAGTGACACACCAAATGTTTCACTCATGATCTGAAATTGACATGAGTAAACATAAAGCAAGCCATCTGAGGTAACTTAGGTCTTATAGCTGCTTTGGTCTTTTATGGGAACCTAAGATAGTGATGCGTTTCTCTAAAGTCTAAAGCAAGCCTTTAAACTGGTGTCTCTAGGTATGCTGCTTTTGACTGTCAAATTGCCAGCTAGATCAAGCTTTGATTAGGATGTAGATAAATAAATAGAATGTAAGAAACCATGTATATAAGACATGCTTAGGAAAATTACAATTGTTGTCTCAAACTTATTTTGAAGTTGCATCTCTAAGAGTCTGACCCACTAGCATTACCTCAAAGATTACACATTTAAGAATAGGACTGACTGTACCTCTAAATGATGTTCCAACAAAGGTAGAGACATCTAGGTGAAAATAGTATAATATGTTGCTTGCAATCCATATGTTGGGATTTTTAGTGTAAAGACTGTTATGCAACCTTCCTGTTGTTCGATATGGTATCACTTGCTGCTAGTTAAAGGAGACAAAATTTTGGAATAATTAGACCCACAAGTGTCAAAGAATTGATGTCATGATGGATTATGTGATTTATATGTTCACTCTATTATTTAGCAACTTTATGTTGTGTAGCACATCATGCATGACTTTTCTTTTCAATTGCAACTCATTCACTGCGGAAATCAATGAATAGCAGCGTGATGCTGGGACATGTCATTGTTCAACCTTTGGGTTTGGAAGCGGGCTCATTCAAGAAGTTGATACATGGCTTATAACCCTTTTATGAATAATCAGCATATATGCCAAGATACTCATGGTAATATTCTCCTGTTATAACTAAGCCAACCACATTTAAGATTCATTCAACTGATACCAGCTATATAGAACTAGATTTCTCAAAACACATCTAATTCTTATGTCCTTATCTTGGTTTAATGAGTTTGTTTGGAAGTCTCAAGGATGATAGTGGTCCTTGTAGTTCTTGAGTTGACCATGCACACTTGAAAGCCTATGTAAATTTTGGTGCTTCTAAATAGTAGAAGCATTTCTGCAGCATGTGCAGGCGCATCATTTTATACTTGAGAAGCAAAGTGTCTAGTTGGATATGGCTGGTACTTTGAATACTGTTAACATGTAATTGGCTATGGCCAACATGGAACCCATCTTCAATTTTGTCCAAAAACAAACAAACAGAACATTTGTTTGAGGGAGAAATTTTTATCTTCTTTTCTTTTTTATTCTGCTTGTCCTTCTTCTTTCTGCTTCTGCTTCTTTTTCTTCTTCTTCTTCTTCTTTTTATGTTTTTGGTTACTCCTCTTTCGTCTTCTTCTATGCTTCTTAGCATGTCAAGGGTATCTTCGGGTCTTAGATCTGACCAATTTCTGGATCTAATTGTTTGAGTGAATTGTGATACTTGTTAAATTTTCTTATGTATTTGCTTTTAGCTCTCTCTCTCTTCCTCTGCCCCTTACATGTAAGTGTGTGCACACTGCCCGATGCATGTTTAATTACAATGCAAAAATCAGGAAAATAGAGAAACATTACAAAATGGAAAAATTAGAGAAAATAAGAATAATTCGGAAAAAATTATTTCTGATAAAAAACTCATCAGACATAAAGAACATTCATGGTTCATTATTGATAAGATGTTAATCTGATCCAGATCCAATGAAAAGTCATGTCTGTTACAAGAAGAAAAGTCATGTCTCTTAGGAAATGAAAAGACATGTCTCTTGAGAGATGAAAAGTCATGTCTCTTGAGAGATGAAAAGTCATGTATGTTGAAAGATGAAAAGTCATGTCTCTTGGAAACTAGAGACCCCTTATGTAACTCCTCTTGTAAATTGTGTGGAAGGATCACTATATAAATGGGTTGTGTGAGAATGTAAATTTCACCTCCCTTCCTCATTTCTCTTTTCCTACTCTCTCTCTTATCTTTCCTTTGCTCAATCTGGACGTGGGTTATACTTTGACACCCTAAATCTTACATGGTATCAGAGCAAGGTTTGGCTGGTTCTACCAAGGAGAACGTTTGAACAGACTTGAAATTCCTGGTTGGTTTTCTCTTATACTCCTTCTAACATTCTACTCCTAATCCTTCATCTATCTTGACAACTCTCTTATATTTCTGTTCATATATATCTACGTTGATAGATATATAATGGATATTTTCTCACAATCCAATATGTCCTCCAACTTCT